>JAOTQE010096568.1:0-14247 GCA_025631205.1 Nesometra sesokonis
AACATTTCAATTTTTAAATAACTTATAATGTATGATACCTCATGTTTTTCTTTGTGAACTTTACATATTAGCAATAGGCCTTTCCCGACAGGGGGCCCTGGACCCACTGGTCCCTCCTGCGCTGCCACCATTGGTAAATTGCTAACACACCTTCCAATGCTCCAGATTGTTCAGGGAGTCTCCTGGAGACGGTATCCTGGAAATTATCAACATCTCCCGGATTATGATTTAATAATAATAGAAAAAAATGTACATAATACTTGGGCTTACCCTTAAACCTGAGGGAAAAAAAGGTGTGTACCTCACTGTACCCTGTGGAACTAATAAAGTGCAGTATTCATGATGCCGTAATTAATGATGGAGGGTATCGTAATAGTGCCAAAAAACTTTCTTTAAGAGCGCAATTGTAGCTACTGAATCCCAATTTGTACTGGATTTGGAATAATGACGGACAAAGACGCTTATGATGATGGATCGGGAAGTGAGAAATCAGATGATTGGGGCACTGCAACTAGACACTGGTGGGGGCCTATGAAGTATACCCTCTTCTAGGAAAACCTCTTTTGTAACTCTTGGAATGGAAAGTCTGTAGTCATTTAATTACAACAGTATCAGTTCAGTAGTTGAAAATTAATACAAGTTGAGATGAGACCTTGAGTCAATGCAGTCACCAAAGAAAACAAACGGCAATGGATTAACATGGGCATCGATTAGTGGAGAACAGGGGGACACGTCCTCCCACTTTTAAATGTGGGGGGGGACATGGTATCAATTGTCCCCCCACTTTTTGGTAAATGTACAAAAAAAATGTAAACGTTGAAAAAAGCGGTAACCCTTTCATATATTTATCAATAAAAATATTGTATAATTGACCCTAAAAATAGGAAAATTAGAAACACAAACCGAGATAACCTTTTTTTTAATTTTTTTTTTTTGCTCGTCAGAAGGATCATCCTCGGTGGCACCACCACTGCAACTTCTTGTTCCTGTACCCCCCCCCCCCCCCCCACTTTTCAACTCAAATCTACGCTGTTGGATTAATGTATACCTGCCAAGTCTCGTGCATTATGTGTGAGTCTCACGGAGTGGAGCCTATTTTTGACATCTCGCGCATAAATAACTTTTTCTCACGCATCAACCAATTCTCACTCATAAATCATCGTTTCAATACAATTTCCCAAGCAAGAGGCAATTTAGAGCAAAATGTGGTAAAAACGGCCCTCAAAACATTGTTAATCTGGACAAAAGCGGCCGAAAAACGGCAGGATGACCTTTTTTTTTTGCTTGTCAGATCAAAATGGGAGAAGATGCGGCCTAGTAATGGGGCTGAAAAAAAAGTTGGCAGGTATATTAATGCAGTAACTGTAGTGGACTTAGTAAGGAAGTATAATGCATACTCCAAGCAATGAGATACATGCTATAATGAGAGGATTCAATATTTCAACATAAATTATGTCATCATCAGGAATCATTAGTTCTTTGTTGACTAGTGGACCTTTCGGGTAGTGGACTTTAATAATAGCAATAGACTGTAGCATTAACTACAGCAGAATATTCTGATGTCTCACCACAAAATGAGTCGCATCGAAGGTAAGATCAAATTGAGAAAATCAACAAAATAGATTTGAAATCAACTTTTTTACAGATTTAGTTTTAATCAATTATGCGTACTCTGGTACATGTACTTCATCATAAGTTAATTTTTAAGGGTTCTCCAGGCAGACTATCTGAGATTTGTAGTCTTTTTAATTGTTTATTTTTTATTACTTCATGGTCGATTTTTTAATATAATTTTTACGTCAATTTTCATGAAGCACAATGTCCTTCATGCAGATTTTTACAGTCTAAATGTTTTTTTTCAATTACTTTATGAGTGATTTTCTCAAAAATGTGTTTCTATACTTGCAAACTCCAAATACTTATTATCTTTGGATCAATTTATCCAATGAATGTCATTCAAAGTGTAGATTACAGCTTATATTATGCTCTAATAGAAGGTTCCAATAACCCAGTTTTGGATGAGACTCATTTTGTGGTCAGACCTCGCAATTTTGATATGGTATACCTGCCAACTCTCACGCATAATGCGCGAGTCTCACGCATTAGAGCCTATTTTTGACGTCTCACGCATGAATTAAGTTATCTCACGCATTGGCAGAATTTATACAAGTAAACAAGTAAACAATATAGAGCAAAATTCGGTAAAAACCAGCCCCAAAACAGCGATAATTTGGGCAGAAACAGCCCAAAATGGTCAGGTGAATTTTTTTTTTTTTTGCTTGTCAGACCGAAATGGGAGATGATGTGTCCCAGATAGTGGTGGCGGGGTTTGTCTCACGCATTGGAGCCAAAACAACTTGGCAGGTATAATATGGTCTGTAATGCACTCAAAATTCATTAAATGATAAATGATAGTCTTTGTTTTGACCAGCTACTGTAGACAACTGATATCATCACCACAATGGCAATGTCACAAAAATGTGAGTTTTAACCTTTATTTTTACAAATTTAGTTGGATTTATTCTAGGTTTCATAAAGTTGTACATGAAAGCCAGGTAAAAAAACAAGGTTTTGAGGTTTTCAAAATGTTAATAACTTTAAAAATGTAAACGGATTACTTTTTTGAAAAATGTTCAAGTGCCAAAACCAGCGGGCAATCAAGAAAATTGTTTAAAAAGCAACTTATAAATTCATAGTAGATTTTTTTTTCAATTGAAAAATAATCACTAATGATGTGGTGTGGTGCCTACACCCTGTTAACTCCTTCAAATCAAGATTAGATCAAAGTTGGGTTTTAAAGGCCATAGAGGCCTAAAATTTTCCCAGTACTATCAAGTACCAAACAGTAGTTAAAAACAGTAAACACTTTCAATATAGCAAAAAATATTTAAAAAACCCTACTCCTACCTAGGCCGAAGTTATCGTAATTGGAATTTATATTATAAAATGAAAAAATGACTTCGGGTCTAGTATGACAAATTTGGAAGAATTTTAATAAAATGAATAGTAACGATAAGGGACGAAACGACCAGCATATCTAGCCCCGGTTAACCGGCCCACCTACTGGCGAATGATCAATCACGGATGCCTGAGGGCCTAAACATATTGCGTCATTTTGGAATACCAAAACAACCAAGATATCTCCACCTTTTGTAGCATACAATCGAAAATAAACAACTATAATGTGACAGTGACTTTGTCATGATAAATCTTCAAAATAACAACATTAAACAGCGTTTGTTTCACATTTTTCTTCGTAGCGAGTTTCCTGAAAAAATAAATAAACACAAGCGCCCCCAAGTTGAATAAAATTATGCAGAATTTTTGCGGTCTGGAACGATTTATATATGTTGTACAAACTATATGTATGAATTTTCCAATCGAACTATAAATAGAAAAAATGGAATCCATATTTTTAGAGATATTCCGTTGTGTCACAAGATTATAGCTCACGTTTTGGGGGAAAAAAACTGGAGACCTTCAATAAATTTCCACCTGTCCGATTAAATAATTATATTGTTACAATGTAAGTCAGGAAAACCAATTAATTGTATTAAATACTCTGTTTTAATTGAAGGTTTTTGAAGGCTGGGCTAGGCACTGCTAGGCCTTGTGTGTGTGTGTGGTGTGGGGAGCTACTATGCCTTCCTCCCTATTACCTATCCTGCAAGGGGAAGATTAGGCCTATACTCGGAGGTTAGGTAGGTTGAATTGGTTATGGATTCTCATATATCATGGAATTATTATTGTTTTCACGGTCCCCCCCCCCCCCCATACCTAGCTTGTAAAGTCGGGCTTTAGCAATCACGTCTAAGCCCGCACCACATAAGCTACCCTTTTTCGTTGATTTGTCAAGTACTTTTTCATTTATTATTTCCAAGGCCTAGGCTATTTCTTATGTAATTTTAATTTGCACATCAGTCACTATTGTAGGGGATTTTTTTATGGTTTTAAAAATGTATATTTTAGAGCACTGATAAAGGCACCTTAAACGTAAAGTCGTTGAGTCAGTGCGTGGAACTTGTTTGCTCCACTGACTGAATCGAATGCCCTCTCTTGAATCTTAATTATGTAAAAATGACAACTAAATACAGTAGACTTACTTAAATCAGACACAGTTCCTTGTAACTCAATTCGCCTAGAACTAAGCAATAGTATTTAAATTGTATTATTTTTAAAAATTAATTTCCTCTTGTTTTTTATAGGATCAAATTTTGACAATAAGGAAAGATTGTTAATTTACAAGCAAAATGACGTATTTTCCTGCAGGTACCATTGAAAGGACCATTTCTGGAGTTGGTGGGTATCAATTAATAATTATTATCATTGTATTTCAGTCTTTTGTCTCTTATAAATAAACTGCTAAATATATTTTTTAGACTTACTACATATTTTTGTCTCAGGAGTTTATCACTAAATGTATGTGTAGTGATCATGTGCAGAAATTTAAATAAAATTAATACAGTAATAATTTAGCGAAACATAATACATTACAGTGCTGTTGCGGTTAGTATTTAAGTATTTGACATATGTACATGTCCTTGTGTTTGGATTCAATATTTCAACATTAATTTTTTTTATCATGAAAGAAAGTAAAAGTTATGGAATTTTTTTAATCAACTACTGTAACTCTATTTATGCTTAAAAAAATATATCAAAAAAAGTCATTTTATAAAAATTAATGAATTCTGGGAATGTTTATTATCTTAATTTTTTTTTAATTACTTTTTTTCATGTTGTTTTTACTATTCTGTGGGAAAATAATGTATCTTCAGATATGTTGTTTTACCACGGAAACTACTTGCAATTTAAGTTTCATGCCTAGAGTTACGTGCTGCTATCTTAGAAATGACTTTTGTTCTAGAAACAAAAAAATCAAGTTACGTAGTTTTGCCTCATGGCCATGCTCATCACTTGCAATATATTTATCATGCAAGATGCCATACACCCTCTTCACACAGATATAGTAGTAAACCGATCATGAAGAGCCCGACTAATACAAGGATGGCCAAAAACAAATCGGTTTAGAAACTCCTTCATGTTTATCGCTACAAATTTATTTAACTCGGACTTCACTCGTTAAGAATAATATGTATATTATGTATGTATGTATACATTTACGAGGTTTATATGTTAATTATTATTTAATATTGTTTATCTTTTCATTCGACACATAAAATATCTCGCTTGAACCATTGTATTACGTGGCAAGTATCTCGAATGTATATTTGACAATAAAGTGTATCTTGTTTCTTGTATTTTCTAATATTGCATGCACCACAAACAGTTATTTCTTAATATCCTAAAAATTAATTTAGCAAAATGCTATATTTTGTTCACAGCCTCTTACATGGATGGAGTACAGTTGCGGATAGGTGACCGATTCAAGCCAACACAACGAATAACATTACCAATAAATTATGTAGAAAGAAATATGAATGATGACTTATCCAGATTTGAGGTACAGTATGATCATTTTATCAGTTTATTTTTTTTTTCTAAATATACCACTTTTCCCATTGTTAAGTATTGTAATCTAATTTATGTACAGTATGTTTTTGGTAATAATTAATATTTTATTGTTCTTTTTATTTTAGGTAGGCAGCACAAATAATTTTTTTTTCTTGGTTTGCCTGGTATTAAAATAATTATTTCAACTTTAGCTTGCTAAAGATGTATCTGTTCTGTATGAGAGGTGGTTGCTTATGAGAAGTTTGGAGATTAGAGGTCAAAACTTTCTAAAATAACATATGCGTAGTTATGTCAGCCTTCTCAACGCATATGGCCTCTAAAATGTGAGGTCTCACCACAAAACGAGTCTCATGGTAGGAAAATCCAAAATTGAGTCATTTGTAGTTTTTAATAGAGCATAATATAAGCTGTAACCTACATTTTAGATGACATTCATTGGATAAGTAGATCCAAAGTTATGAACATTTGAATTTTTTATGTGTAGAAACGCAGTTTTGTGAAAATAGCCCATAATTAAAGCAATAAAAAAACAAACAAAATTTAAAGACTATAAATCTAAGAAAATTTGCTTGAAATACACTTTCCTACATGAAAACTGACCTAAGAGGTATATTATAATGAAATATAAATACTATAGTACTCATAATTAATTAAAACCAAATTTCTCAAAAATTTTACTTCAGACCCATTTTGGCGATTATCTCTGATCTCACCTACGATGCAACTCATTTTGTGGTGAGACCTCACAATGTCTAGCAACTGCATTCTATATTTATTAAATGTATGTATTACTTTTCAAGAGATCAGTTGGTTCAGTAATATGATTTTTCAGCCATTACAGAATAAGGATTTTATGAAGAAATTTGTATTCCTTGTCCTATAGATATCATAACATTTTCAGGGGTGGCCGCTTACGGGTGGTAAATTATCATACACAAATTCAACATTAAGTAAAAAATTGTCTGAGGCCGCTTATGGGGAGGTGGTTGATGCAGAGCTCCAATTTTCCAGAATTGCCCTGGAGTCTCCAGGAATTTTGGATCATCTCCCGGGCTCCCAGAATTATCAAACTCCCGGAATTTAGTTTTCTCAAGAGTAAGCAACTATGAAGTTCAGTAATGTTTTGGGGAACAGTAATAACACATTGTAGCAGTGACAATACATGTTAGAAACTACAGTATCGTTTCATAATAAGCAGGGTGTTGAGCTTATAAATAAAGAGTATTTGTACATACATTTTAGGAAGGTTAGAAATTATAAACGGTGGTAGGATGACCACAAGTAAATCTCCAGGAATTCTGCTTTTCCAACTTGGGACCTCTGCTTATGAGTGTTACTAATTGCACTGATTAGATAGGAAGGACAAATGGCTGTTTAATTTTGAATGGGTGGCTGTTAAGGGAGTGTCCGCTTACAGAAGGTTTTCACACAGGGAGGTTCAACTATACTAGTATTATAAAAATCGACCGAATTGTGTATTATATGGGAACTATAGAGCACCATTATGTGTTGATTTATTAGCTTTAAAATGTGTTTTCAATCATTGGTTTCTTCTAAAACTCACTTCTCATGTTGATGGACTTTACGGTAAGCACAGTCGACATGATGTCTAACTTGTAACCTCTAACTTGTAACCTGAGTTTAAATTCAAGCCCAGGTTCAGTTCTCTTTCAGGACTGTATAAAAAATAATATTTTTTAAAAACATTGAAGAATCCGTTAACTTTTCTATCCATCATAAAAAAAAAACTTGCATCTGGTTTTGCTGAATCTTTCGCTAACCCAGTTTAAAGTCGTGTCGCATACAGAGGACTACCAACATTTGCAGCCCCGGATTACTACAGTGCTTTTAATTTAATGGCCCTGTCACACATTTCTGGGCAAGATATGTTGGCTTGTTACATGTAGAGATTTTACAGCACGCAGGATAATTTTTGCGGTCAAACAAGGATTTAATGAATTTTGCGTCTGTCCTACAATCTGGACATTTACCTTTTACCTTCTACTTACGGGTATTCCATTAACTTGCGTGTGAGACCTTCAAAACTGGTCTTTGTGAAGTGCATGCGACCTGAGTGCACTGTGAGGAAATCTGTGTTGTAACTGCATGTTACTTGCTTGGGAGTTGTATGGGAGGTTTCTTTTCAGTAAAACACATAGTTTTCTCTTTAGAATGAACACATATGACACGCATTTCCATGCACAGCCACAGATCCATGGGTAACTGCATGTATCAAGCAGGTTAACTCTCTGCGACTTGTCACTGCTACTGGCCTCCTACTTGCGCGGATATTTGCAACTCACCCAGAACAAGCTTTGAGCATGTTCAAAACTTGGTTGCTGGTAAATCGTATTTGCATGCGTACCTCCGGGCAACTACGGGCAGGCTACGTCTAAGGTACTTTCAGGTGCGGGCCACATGCAGTGATCTCAGAGTAGCAAAAAGTGTTCCCCGTAAGTCGGACACAACGCTTGCCCAGTAAGATGTGACAGGGCCATAAACCACTTAATAAACTGTATATTGTTTGTTTTTGCAGTATGATTTTGAATTGGAGAATTCTGTTTTACGAAAAGCAGAAGAAAGGCGTTTGGAACAAGAGCAACAAATTAAAAGAAAGAGTCTGCAAGTAATAGCTGACACTAAAATAAAACATGCTAAAGCTAATTCCTCACCAAATTTACCAAATGGAACTCTAGAAGTTGGAGTGCAACAAGTAACTAATGGGTACAGACAAGATCAGGCTCTTTTAATTCAGCCAAAACCAGCTATGCTAGGCATGGATATTTTAACCCCTATTCCTCTTGAAAATCCTGGTGTTTCAACAAAAACAACTATTGAGAAACCATTGATAGACCTAGCAGACTTTGAAAGTAGCGCTACTGATCCGTTTGAAATGACAGAATTAAAAACCCTTAATGATATGGAAGAACTCCGGAGTGTTCTTGAACAAACTCTTCCGACAAGTTCTTCGGATTCTACGGTGTCAAATGATACAGAGCCTGTACAAGAAATAATGGAACAAGGTCAAACATCAAATATTGAGAGTGAAATGGCAGCGGAACCAGTCCAGAATAAAGTGGAACCAATCCAGAATCAAACAGATTTAGATCAGAATCAAATGGATATAACACAATTCAATACACAGTTAGAAATAAACACATCTGAAGAATTAAATAGTGGAATGTTGCCCTATCCAGCAACATCTGCAAATCCATACATACTTGCGCAAAACACTCCACAACAGACCTCACATACCCCTATGTATGTCTACAAAGAAGACTTGTTCTCTAGTAGATCACCACTTCCACCAATTTCTCCTAAACCATCCGGTAGTAATGAATTTGCAGATCAAGATATGGAAGGTGTAAACATTGCTTTTAATAGGACTGGCACAGACCTTTCTATAACTAGTAATATAAGTTCAGTTAGTTTTAGAGCATCGTCTTCTACAGGAGGTATTGAAATACCACCAAGCTACCCACAGGTGAGTAAAAAATTTGTGTGAAGGCACGTTCATCTCCCATTTGACCTTGGAGAATATGTGAAGTGTCATGACAAAATGTGAGGTGTTACCACAAAATGAGTCGTGTTGTACAGAAAACCAAAATTGAGTTATTTTTGTATTTGGATAAAAGAGATTATAAGCTTAAACCCTGGTTTTTAAATTACTGTAGGTTCATAGCTTCAGTATACCCAGAGAAATATCAGTTTAAAACGTGGTTGTATGAAAATACACTTCAGAGAAAATCGACTTTAAAGATAATCAACTGTTGACTTTCTTTATGTTTTTCCATTGATTTTGAAAAACAGCCTATACAAAATGTGGTTCGAAAAACATGTTTATTGTAACAATGTAAATAAACATAAACAGGAAGTTTGTAATCATAAAATTTAATTGCTAAACTTAACAAATCAACATAAATCTCATTTTTGTGAAATTATGACTTTCTACCTATTTTTGTGAATACACCTGTCGTACAACACGGCTCATTTTGTCACGACACCTCACAAATGAGTTGTTTTGTACGCCAGGTCCTTTTGAGATATTAACAAAAATAGTCAGAAACTCCTAATTTGATGAAATTGTGATTTTTGTTATTGTGTTATGTTTATTAAAATTTATAATTATAAACATCCTGTTTATGTTTGTCACATTAAGCATATTTTTGAGCTACATTTTGTAAAGGTTTTTTTTTTTTTAAATCAACAGAAAACATTCAGGAAGTCAACAGTTGTTTATCTTTAAAGTTGATTTTCTCCAAAGTGTGCTTCCATACATTTATATTTAAAAATTTACTCTGATTGAAAAAAAACAAATTAAAGCTAATACTAACTTCTATCAGAATATAACAATAACTCAATTTTGACTTTGTACAACATAACTCATTTTGTGGTGACAACTCGCATATTGTTTGCACCTGAAAAACTAACTTTTTTGCAACGAATTACCTGTAATCATTTGTCTCTTAGATAACTACTGTAGGACATGCATCTATTTTGGAAAATTGTCCCGGGGAGGACCCCCGAACACATCAGGTCCGGCCCTCCCCTTCTCTTAAATCCGCCCCTGCCAATCATGCATTCTGCATGAAATTTGGCACCAGACCCATCAGCTTAGAGGGAGTCAAGTTTACCTATTGGTTTCATGAATTGGCAAGGGTCTTGTCTGGCATAAAATTTTGTTTATGAAGGGATGTTTTTGATTTGACAGCGGACTTTTGCAATGAAGTTTTCATAAAACATAATTATATGGGATGAAGTCACTGATCCAGGCAGCTGAACCAGCCATACTTTCATGTGAACCAAGATTTATTTGGTATTTTGAGACACCAAGGGTAACGCACAAATGCCAAATTAATGATTTTACCATTAATTAACAATCTCCAAGTCAATTTTTTTTTTTCAAATCCAATTTTTTTAAGTCTGCTTTATATTTTATGCTAAATTGATGAGTTTTCCACAATCTATAATCATTTGTTTTCAATGCAGCATTGAATTTTACTTCGGCAAGTTAAATAGTGTAAATTGTGTGTTTAAAATTGGTTTATTTTTTTCCTTTTAGAATTTAAACAAATATCCACCTTTACCACCCTATCCACTTAAGCCAGTGGTCCCTATAGCGTCACCAGAACCTGAACAGAACATGGTGTTCACGTCATTGGATGGTGAAAAACAACATTTTACGAGGTCCATAGCAGGAATGGGCTTCCCATTACTACGTGTGGCGAGGGTTGTGGATAAAAACGGTTGTGACACAAATATAGTAAGTATTGCTCTAGTTTAATTAATGATTTGATGTTGTGTTAGGCAAACATGGCCATAGCCAGCTATGGGGCACGGCATCCAGGGCAGTTGCCTCGGTAGTTTTTTCACTTCATTTTCGACATGTTGCCTTTCCGGCGCTGGTTTGTATGTTGTGGGTGGGGAGAAGACTTGTATTTTACGTTTTAAGGTCCAGGATGGGCCCCTGCCAGTCGCGTCTGGTCAGTGATGTTGTGGTTATCATGGTATTATTATCATGGAAGTGGCATCCTTCGGACGTGCCTCGGGGTCTGGTCGGGCCGGGGATTTGCGGCTTACTTTTTGTAGTGTGCATTTGGGTGTTGGAATGACTCCACGTATGTATGTTTTAAGAGGATATAAACAATTTATACTGTCTTTTTAATGGAAATAAAATATGATACTTAAGTTTAATTATTCTGATAACTAAAAAGTTTAAACTAACTATTGTATCCTATGGTCATTTTTTAAACCAATTTTTATGTAAAATTAAACTGTTGTGAAAAACTTAGTAAGCTAAAGTTCTGTTTACGATCTGCCATTGTTAAAACTTGTTTTTTCCCCTTACTCTTGTGGTTTATGTTTTGTTTATGTGAAATAGTGAAATAAAGAAAAAGGAAAAAAAAGTTTTTCTCAACAAAAAAGAAGGAAGTGGAAGAGGGAAACAAGAGGAAAATGTCACCAGAAATGTGATCTATATAATCACCATAAAAAGATAATTTAAATGCAGGAGAATGCATCTAAGCACACCTGTTTTTCAATTTTCTTCTGCATCTAGTCATTGAAAAGTCATAACATTGCCCCAGTAGTTTAAGTTGCCTGGTTACGACCATGGCAAGACTAACTTTATTTTACCTTGTTTCAAGCCTTTTGAAGTGAGGGAGAGCAATCACTCCTAAAATTCCCTTGAAGTGTGCCATTTACAGTACAGTAAAATTAGTAAATTGTCTACACACCAAGTACAAACAGCACACCTACAGCAATGTGTTGAAAGCGATTTGTAGCACGCCCGCAGTTTTCAGAAGGCGTTCTTAAAGAATAGTAATTATACGGGATTTGCTTACCAACTGAGGCAATAAACTTCTTTAAAGGCTCTTTACAAAGTAAATGGAAAAACAAGCAGGAAGTCAACAGTTCAAGTTAAAGGCGATTTCTCAAAAGTGTTTTTTTTTTCATACATGCAAGTTCAAAATTATTTTTCTCTGGTTATACTCAACCTATGAACCTAATTCAAAAACCAATTTAAAGCTTATAATATGATCTATCTGAAAATAACCTGACATATTGTTTAAAAACAAGTACCCTCCTTTAAATCCATTACTTAATTACAGTACTTAGTTAATGACTTCATCACAGTGGTGGTTCTAAAGCTCATTTAGTCAGAGCCTTTCTATAGTAGTCAGGTCATAGCTAAAATAACAAGACAAAGTAAACGATTACACCCTTGCCTATGTTTTGAAGGAGGTTATGTTTTTCCCTCTTTGTGTGTTTGTTAATTTGTGTGTTCATTTGTGAACAGTCAAAAGCCATAGTTTTCACTCTTTTCCTACTTTCACTGTGATATCTACTCAGGTCAGGCCAGGGAGGTATAAACATACATGCATGCTTTATTAAGGGTCAAGAAAGGTTATGTTTAGAATTTTAATGGCAACAGATAGCAGATAGGACCAGAATATATCTGTAACTGTCAGGCCTGTTTAGTACAGTATCTACTGTATTTTTGTCACTTAAGAGAGGGCAGTAGATTAGAATCCAGAATTCATGTGATAAGGCGGACCAGCACCAAACCTCGAGAGGACATAGATACAGTTGGTTCTGACATTGTTTGAAAATTTGAAGTAAATCGGTACAATAGCTTTTGAGATATGGATGCAGACAGTCACACATACACACACAGACAGACAGACATGGCTCATTGCAATACCCTCTCCCCACTTCAGTGGGCGAGGGTAAAAATAAGATTATGACTTTCTTTAGTAGTCACAGATCACGATGACAACAGATATAAAACATCCCTCTTTTTCTTCCTGTATCACGGTTTTCATTGACACATAAAACTGAATTGATTGATTGATTAATTGATTGATTAATTGATTGGTATACTTGGTAGTAAGACTCACAGGGCTCAATTTTATGATAAAGTACAAACTCCACAATTGACCTTGTCAATTACTCACTCTTGAGTCCACATGGGACTTTGCTACTTTACTTTCCCACCACACCCAAATCCAAACCAGAGACTGACCAAAAAAAATCATGGAAAATGGGTTAAATTGTAAGGGATACAAATGATCATGTCAACTTGATACAATTTTTTTCCCATAACAGATTCGCCCGCTGAATCTGGAGGATTCAAAAGCCATTTATATTAAAAAATTATACACTGTTGACCCTTTGAAAAAAATAACTGTTGACATGGTAGACATTGGTAGCGACAAGGTAGATAGAGGTAGTTAACCCTATAAAAGCTACCATATCAAGGGATCAAGCAATGCTCTACAAATACATAGACAAATAAAGCCATTATTAGAATAAACCTTCAGATTAATTAATTAAAACATCATAACAAACAAGCAACTACTTATTTGCATTAAGGCATTAATAACAGCAGGGGCAAATTTAGGGGGCGCA
Organism: Nesometra sesokonis; assembly: GCA_025631205.1. Classification (NCBI taxonomy): domain Eukaryota; kingdom Metazoa; phylum Echinodermata; class Crinoidea; order Comatulida; family Antedonidae; genus Nesometra; species Nesometra sesokonis. The sequence goes on from JAOTQE010096568.1 coordinate 13,384, forward strand.
ACCGGCACCTGCGCCCCCTCCTATTATTGTCAAAACATAGTTGAGCCCCCCGCCCCTTATATTAGGTGCCATATTTACCATAAAAATAGGGTACCAAAGCACCAAAATTGGGAAATAACCTTTTTTTCCTCGTCAAAATAAAACTGGCAACCACGCCCACCCGGACCTGGAAAAGTGCTCCCTCCTCCCTCTTCGGTGGATCCTGGATCCACCCCTGAACAGAGAGGGTAATTATATACTACTACTACATAGTTTTCTGTCGTTCTAGGTAGATCTCCCTAGAGAGTGTTATTTTTTCAAAAGGCAGATTCGTTCACTGAATCTGGAGCAAAGGATTCAAAATTGTTATAAAAATATTTTTTTTTTATTTGTTATAAAAATCATACACTGTTGACCTATCGATAGTGAGTGCAAACTCTAGTCCACAGATTCTTGCAAGATTCTTTGATAAATGCAACACTGATTTTCATGAGCAATGTGAATGGAACATCCAAACTATGACTCGCATTTTCTTTTCAGACTCTGGACCCAATCCAAGCGTGGTGTGAACATAGCTTTAAAACCATGTACTTATGTAGATGATAATGTACTTTTTTTTGTCAGCTAATAACAATACCACCAATATAAAACCTAGCCCATCATTGAAATCATTGAACTTCGCTAAATGCAACACTGATTTTCATGAGCAATGTGAATGGAACATCCAAACTATAACTCATATTTTTTTCAGGCTCTGGACCCAATCCAAGCTTGGTGTGAACATGGCTTTAAAACCACATAATTAGGGCAAAAAAAAAAATTGTTGTATTGCCCTTTACCGACCGACCCTAAAAATCGCAAAATCACAGTCGCGTTTTTTTTTTT
>JAOTQE010096579.1:0-14246 GCA_025631205.1 Nesometra sesokonis
TATGTTTTAAAATGATTTTTCTCTGGTTATACTGAAGCTATGAACCTCATTTAAAAACAAATTTAAAGCTTATAATCTCCACTTTCCAAATAAAACAATAACTAAATTTTGGTTTTCTGTACAACACGACTCATTTCGTGGTGACTCCTCACAATTTATCATGGCCTGGTAGAAGGCCATTCAACTACATTTTTTGGGCTCTGTAGTACCGGGCGCATACAGCGAATGGGTTAAGATTCATAAGGGATCATGCCAAAATTATTCTAATGTTGTAATCTATTGCTCTACTGCAGTTACTGCAGTAATCTATTGCTCTGCTGCAGTTACTGCAGTAATCTATTGCTCTACTGCAGTTACTGCAGTAATCTTTCTCTACTGCAGCTGCTGCAGTAATCTATTGTTTTACTACTACAGTTACTGCAGTAATGTATTGCTCTACTGCAGTAATCTATTGCTCTACTGCAGTAGTCTATTGCTCTGCTGCAGTTACTGCAGTAATCTATGTCTCTGCTGCAGCTGCTGCAGTAATCTATTGCTCTACTGCAGTAATTTATTGCTCTTCTGCAGTAATGTATTGCTCTACTGCAGTTACTGCAGTAATCTATTGCTCTATTGCAGCTGCTGTAGTAATCTACTACTACAGTTACTGCAGTAATCTGGTGCTCTACTGTAGTAATCTATTGTTCTACTGCAGCTGCTGTGGTAATCTATTGCTTTACTGCAGTAATCTCTCTACTGCAGTAGTCTATTGCTCTGCTGCAGTTACTGCAGTAATCTATTGCTCTACTGCAGTTACTGCAGTAATCTATTGTTCTACTGCAGTTATTGCATTAATCTATTGCTTTACTGCAGTTATTGCAATAACCTATTGCTCTACTGCAGTTATTGCAATAACCTATTGCTCTACTGCAGTTACTGCAGTAATCTCTCTACTGCAGCTACTGCAGTAGTCTATTGCTCTGCTTCAGTTACTGCAGTAATCTATTGCTCTACTGCAGTTACTGCAGTAATCTATTGCTCTCCTGTAGTTACTACAGTAATCCAGTGCCAATATATTTTCGTTGGTGACTATATTTACAGAGGAGGTTTCATTTTAGCATGGTGTTTTTGGTACAGTAATTCTTTTTCAACTGAACTAATACTGTTGTAACTGAATTACTGCAGTAACTGAGGATGATTTTGACGTGATTCCTAATGGGATTTGATTTATCTCATTTCTTGGAGTGTAATTGCACATTCATTTATCCATTTAGTTTAGAAAGCTTACAGTGATTTAGACTGGCATAAAAAAGGTTGAAAAGAGGATTTAGATTGCATACTTCAAGCAATGAGATACACACCATCTTGACATGATTCAATATTTTGACATAAATTATGTCATCAGTAATCATGTCATCAATTTCCTGATGATGACATAATTTATGTCGACGAATTGAATCCTGTCACGATGGCATGTATCTCATTACTTAGAGTATGTATTATACTTTCTTACTTGAAGTTGATTAGTGAACCTTCTAGATTTAGATTGCATTCTGAAACTGGAAAGTAATTTTCAAGTATCGCATCCAAGTGTCTATGAAAGTCCCATGTGCCATTTTACTATGATGCTTCAAATGGCCTAGGGAAACCTTAAAATGATGGTGTATTTGCGAACTTACAAAAATGTTCTCTAACATGATATACAATATAATAATTTTTTTTACCGGTGTAGTCCGTTTGATTTATTTGATGAATTTAAATCAAATTGGAACTTTCCTTTACTGTATAAAATTATATTCATATTTAGCAAAAATATATTGCGTTCAATTCAGCAAAAGTAATAATCTAGGAGTATTTAATCTGAGTATTTCAGCTCAAATTACACACAGCCAATTTTCTAGTTAATACAGCTTAATTGATTTGGTCGTGCTTCATAACAAAAAATGAAATAGTAATTGAAATTAAACATTTACCTGACTTCCGGTTGTCCTCTATACTATAGTTCATGGTCTGAATCTAATTAATTGTTGATATTCTGTTGAAACTTTGAATATAAACAAATTCTATTGTTCATTACTTATTATTATTGTTAGGTCCCATAAAAAAATTGTTAGTTTATATCCCTGTGCACATCACATTTAATAATTAGACAATTAATTAATATTAATATTTAGACATTTATATTGCGCCATTTCAAATTGAATCATCAAAGGCGCAGTACACTAGATGTGGCACAGTCAATAACTTGCTAATCCCCTAAGGGTCATGTCATGTCCTTTGCAGCTACTATATTAGCACACATCCTTCTGTCTACGGCAGGGCTTGTGTATGAACCAGTACTCCGGGGTAACACCCTACTCATCTCGAAAGATGTACTGGATTATTTTTAGTGCACAAGAGCCATTTTATACACTGGACCTACGGTTTATAGTCCTTATCCGAGAAGACTTGTTCCACCACCAGAACCATGGTGCGAGTGGGCCTCAAACCCTTGCTGTTATTTATGCATGGTTCACGGTTTCCTTGCTTTAACCACTTCGCCATACAACTCGCACTCAAATTTCAATATCATTTTCTGTCATATTCATTTGAAATGCTGTGGATTAAATTAATATGAATGATCCTCAAGCTCACAACGATGTACACAAAAACTAAATATAGGCCTACAATGATCATCGTGTTTGCATGAGTCAAAAATCATGGTCGATATGGTCTAATGCGAGACGTCATACAACATCTGTTAAAAAAACCCCTCCCGCCCTCATCAGTTCTTGTATGTTTGGTAGAATGATAAACTTATTATTATTATTATTATCCTTATTATTTGTCATGTTTGATTTAGTTTTTTGTTATTCTTAATTATTACTGTTTCAAGTTGTTAGTTATTGATTATCATCTTCAGTTTTTGTTGAATTTGATTATTATTGGCATATCTCATGAGTTGTGTGGGTACATTATAGTGTAGATGTGTGGGAAGCACAATATATCAGATTGAAACTCCATACGTGTTATCAACGTCAATTGTCGTTCGTAGATGAAACATCATAAATAACATTTACAAATTTCTTCCAGACATTTCTAAATCCATGTTTAGATAAGTGTAATTGACACTTAAATTGATTAGTGATATTTGTTGACATGTTTAGAGCTAGTGAATTGGAAAATTAATGAATTTGTTCTGTGTTCACTTCCTCTCTCCTACCATTCAGCTACAGTGAGACCTACATTTTACGTACCCTGATTTTACGTTCCCTGGATTTTACATACGCATAAAATGATTGATGACGTCATAATTTTAGAGCTATTTTTATCATCACAAAGTGTTTTGATAAAAATAATTTTTTGGGGGAAAATTATATTTGTTTCAAAAATTTTATTTTATTCTAAACATTCAAATAACCAAACAAAAAATAATGCGTTTTAATTAATGAATTCAAGTCATTTAAATGATCAAAAGATCGATTTTTCTCTAGCCTTGCCTTGAAATTTTTGAGATCTCAATACAAAATGAGTCCTACAGAAAAATATAAAAATATAATTTTAATTAATCTTCAGGAATGAGTATTATATTTTATTGTATACTTTAAAGTCAGTGTTCATGCAGTGTCCATGTCAATTTTTTAGATTTTACCTTCTTTTATTTCTCTATTTTTAGATTAATTTATGGCCAATTTTCTCAAAACAAATGTTTACATACATGAACCACAAATGTCTCATCTATAGATCTATTTATCCAATGAATGACATTTAAAGTGTAGATTACAGCATATATAATGCGCTATTAGAAAGTATCAGTACATTCAACCTTCTCATTTACAAACTTCTCATTTACAAACCTTCTATTTTACAAACACTTATATAAATGATGTCATTAAAATGACAAATGATGTAATTATCTGATAATCTATCATTGATATTTTATGTTTTTTTCATATTTTTTCCCTCTTAGTTCATCTAAACAACTTTTTTTTTTAACAACCTAGAACACAAAATAAACACAAATAAGTGTTTTGGAGGCCTTACTTGACCAGTTTTCATGAACATTCTCATTTACGAACTTTCTCATTTACAAACACCTACCAGCCCAAGGGGTGTGTAAATGAGAAGGTTGACTGTAACCTAATTTAGAATTTTCCTACCATGAGAATTATTTTTTGGTGAGACCTCACAAATATTCTCTATAGATGATCGATGGTGCACTCATAGAACTAAACTGTGTTGTAGCTCAACATGATAGGTCAAAATATGAGGCAAGGTATGGCAAAACCACCAAGTTGTCGCATAGAAAATTATTGAGAAACAAGCAAATAAACAACAGGAAATATAAAGAAATACAAAGAAATGTTGATCTGTTTTGTCCAATAACTTCAGTAATAAATGTCCAATTTTTATAATTGACCCCTCACTTTAAAGCTTAACAGAATATTTAATATGGTTTTTAACAATAACTCAATTTTCCTACAACTTGGTGGTTTTGCTGTGGCATGCTTCATATACAGTAGTATTCCAAATCAAAAGAGGTGTTTGTGTTTTGGGCTTATACCATAGGACCTAACTTGAGTTTTGTTAAATGTACTAGTATTATTTTTAATTGAGGCATGACATGGCAAAACCACCAAGTTGTAGGAAAATTGAAAATTGAGTTATTGTTAAAGCCATATTAGACTTTTCATAAGCTTTAAAATGACGGGTCAATTATTAAAATCGGACATGTACTGAAGTTATTGAAAAAAATCTACACAAATTTTCTTTGTATTTGTTTATATTTCCTGTTGTTTATTGGCTTATTTTTCAATAAATTCCTGTGCGAGAACTTGGTGGGTTTGCCACGACTAGCCTCAATTTTGTTTTCTATAAATCTAATCACGAAGCTTAATATTATAATTTGTTTTTGTTATATTTTCGCTAAATTTGTTCGATATCACAGACAGCGACCTGAAATGCGTAACTTTTCTGAATAAAGAATGCCTTTACATGCTAAGCATTCAGTTACGTTTCTAAGTTGTCAGGTTTTGTTGTAGCCAGATTGATGGATGTATTTGGAGATATGCTAGCAGGCTAGTGAATCTGGAAATTGATGAATTGTTTCTATTTGCTCTTTCCATACAACTATCAGCGATATTTTTTATCTAAAGCCTTCCTAGTCATTAAGATATTATATCACTAGATTGATAAATGTACCAAGGGGTCATGCTTAGAGCCTTGTGTATAAGCATTGTGATGAATCTATACGATGTTCCCTTTTAGCCCTTATCATCTTCCTCGGGGTTTTATTTTCATTCCATACGGTAACAGAATATATAATTAAGCAAATGTAGAAAAATAAGCATAGATATATTATTTACGGCTAGATGGTGATCTTAACACTGTAAAATGGCAGTCCCGTGTAGGCGCCTACTATTTTGTTTTCGTCAGGCTGCGTCAAAAACATGTAATTTAAATAATAATAACTGTTTTATAATTGTATTATTAACATTCTTTTGTCATACAAATTATTTTCATATGTCACATATATTTTATGTTGTCGAGGTCTTTGTACTATTAGGATTAATTTTACCTCCATTTATTGACTAAATTTGAAACTTCTATAAAAGATTGCGCATGCGCAATTTTGACGTAGCAACAGCGTTAGAAAGTAAGATGATTTGATTGGTTGGATTCCGGAATGGTAGGCGCTTGCATGGAATTGTACTTATAATTGTACTGAGGCTATGTATTCTGTGGAATTCACCATCTAGCCATAAATAGTAGGTATATCTATGAGAAAAAGTAATGTATAAAAAAAAATGTACAAAGTATAGAGGGCAGCCTTCAAAGTGAATCTTTCAAAGGTTTTTATTTAACAATTATGAGATTTTTTTCATTGTACTTATTTAATAACACAGTAATAGTAAATCAAATTAGTAATATAACTTGTTTTATGAATATATGATGGAAGAAATTTATGAGCACTTTAGGGGAGATGTGCACTCAATAAATCTTATTATTATTATGTCCATTTTCTGCAAAGTCACATGATTTTTTTCATATTCAATATAACTTGAAATTTAGCCATCAACATTTTTTTTTAAATTTGCTCATTAAACATTGAAATATCTAGAAATGACTAAAATTTTTATAAAAAAAATTGTATTTATAAATTTATACCTCAGACCAAAAATGTTATAAAAAGACCTCTTATTGTGTACAAATGTTGATTGAATGCAGTTGTAAACGACGACAGAATTGTTAAGTTTTATTTTTCATTTTTTTTTTTTTTTTTTTTTTCGCATTCTGCAAATTGATTTGAATTATTATAGCATTTTTTTGCTAATGAGTATTTTGAAGAAAGAATTAAAGGGAATTGATAAAATTGGCCTATTTGAACATTTGTATGATCTATTGCTATTTAATTACTAGCTATCGATACGAAAAATATTTAAAGCATCATCAAGGGGAACGCCAGGTCTTAGGTCAGTAAGTCCACCTGTATGGGATATGGTACTCAAGCTGTACACCTCACAATTATCCACCCTAGAGTCTGTGAAAAGAGGCTTAGCTGAGAGGGCCACTCATCTATCACTCTTTTTTATGCCGCCGGATCAAAGATCGCGGGGCATATTGTTTTAATCAATGTTTGTCTGCTGTCTACTTCAACCTTCACCATAGTGATTGCATCGTCAGAGGTGGGGCTTTGATATTTGGTATGTGTGTTTCTTATGACAAGACCTGCCTGCTTGTTCTTACATTTTAATAATGTGATCTTCACCTTTGATCTTGATTTACAGTCCAGTTTTCATGTGCTACTTTATGAAAGTCTATCCAGGTAAAATTAATAAGCATAGAGTCTATAACTATGTACTAGATTTAACAAAAACTTACTTCTAAAAAGCTTTCAGCTTCTACTGAAGCCTTGGTCACATGATTGATTGGTGACGTCATTAGTCAACCTTCTGCGGAGATTTTTAACTCTGTGCCGTCCCCCCAGTTCTCATAATCCCGCACGAGTTTAACTCCTTCCTGACCATATTCACATCTGATGCCTTATGAAAGTTTATCCAGGTAGAATTGATAACTGGGGTCCGGCACAGTTCAAAATTCTTGCCGAGAAGGTCAACTGATGACATCACCAATCAACATCACGTGACTAAGGCTTCAGTAGAAGCTGAAAGCTTGTCAGAAGTAAGTTTTTGTTAAATCCAGTGTTTTAAAGTTATAAACTCTATGCTTTTCATGTACTACATTAAAATACATCTTGTTTTAGCAATATCTTTTAACATTTCCGTTGTTTCTTTTCAGCCACAGCAGCCTTTCTCAACTAGTGCCTTCCCAACTCATCAGAAATTACAATTTGCAAATCGACAGGTGTATCCAAATAGGAACCTAGCAACCAACAGGTAACTTTTATCTTAATTATTCAAAGAAAAAATATGAATGGATAATTCATTCTATAGAGCACATGTAAACAAGCTCATAATGCTTTTTTTATATCGTTAGTAGCAACAATGCTCACTCTAACCATTTTCCCAGTCACCGATGGCTACTGGAATTCTTGGCTAGAATAAAAATGACCTTTTTCACCAAATTGGCTAAACAAAAATCCCATTTTTATCAGTTTTTTGGTGTTTTTAAAAAAACTTTTGGTAAATTTGGCTAAGAAAAATTTGACCCTAGAGGGAGCGTAGAGCAACTTGATGGTACTGTACCATCAGAAAATGAAAATCAACCACTATTTTCTTTCTTTGATTAGTTTTTTTTTAACCATGGACCGTAGTCTACTCGTATCTAAGGCTGAAACATGCCATGGGCCACTTTTTCATACATTGAACAAGGATGAATAAAATACAAATATAGCTTTTGTTGTGGTGAATTCTCTAATCTTAACTGGGATGGCAGAAAGCTACCTCAGGTAAACTTTTCTAATTTATGCAGAAAAAAATTGTACACATGAACCTATGAAGGTTGAATTAATAGAAAAAAGGCAACAGAAATTCTTTAGATGTGTTTTTATAGGTACTGTTTGAGTTTTGCTAAAGCTTGTTTTCCTATCGATCATTGAGTTGCGGCAAGTTGCGTGGAGTTGAAAATCGTTAAAGTTGAGATAGGTTCAACTTCAACGATTTTCAACTCAACGCAACTCGCCGCAACTCAACGATTGACAGGAAAAGGGGCTTCTGGAGATCCTTAAAGTTGGAAAGTGCCACACATCTAGTGGAGGTATTTAGCGTACTGTAGTCAATCACTGCTCCCTCATCCCAACCTCTTCGGAAGTTGAAGTCGGATCAGATTATGATTTGAATATCAAAGCTAGGCCCTTGGCCATCTCCTTCATAGGAAAAACAATGGTGGAAAGGGAAAAAGTAAATTGCATAATTATGACATCATTACAGCCCATTTTTATCAAATCTGTTTTGAAAGCTAATTTTTTTACTAAGAAATTCTTAATGGATGCGGGTTTTACACTGAAGCAAGATTCGGATACACACGATGAATAAAAATATTAAGTTAGGATCATATGAATAAAAATATTAAGTTAGGATCATTTGTAAGAAACATTTTTAAAAAAGTGCATAGATTGAAGATTTGCTTTTGGTTTATTGTTGCAAATATTTCAAAGTTGATAGGGAATCTGAAGATGGCGAATAGTATAGCAAATATTTTTAAAGAATGATTTATTTTGGGCCCATGCCATTCATCAACATTTTTTGAGCCTTATAAGTACTAGTGCCTACACAGCAAAAGGGTTAAAGGTGTACTCTATCCTCAAAATGACTATTGTTATCAAAATTCATAATAAATTAGTTACAACATTAATAATGTATTAATTAATTTTAATTAATAATAAGGAAAGATAATCCTCAATCTCATTAACATGTTTCACGTACGTGTCGGTTTAATTATTTTTCTCTAGAGAGGCAAAATGTATAATTATTATTCGACATAATAATTAGTCATCAATCATGGCATATTTTTAATTATCATTTATTTCGTCTGAGTGGTGATTATTTAGATTTTCAATCAAAATCGTGTCAGCTGCGAATCTAAAGTGTTTCTCGCATTAACTTTATCTGTGAGCGAGGTGTTAAAAATAATATGAGAAAATATTTTATATCACGTAATCAAATATAGCTTAGAAGCAGTAGCATCTTTTACCACTTTGATAAATATAGCTTGCAAATTACACTAAAATGTCTCGTGATAATTACAATTTTTTTTTTATACCCATTTTGAAAACTTATGTAGCATTGCAATGTAGCAATGATGGCAAAGACATTAAATTCAAAAGGGTAGAAAAACTTTCCAAATCAAAAAAAACTGAAGCATTATTAATTCCATAAGCTACCCTAATACTTTCACTCATTTTGGTTGCGCACTGAGCAGGGCTCGATTTTTTACTAGCCCAGCGTACAATGGGTAGTGAAAACTGCACCTGGCTAGTAAATTTCCATTTTTACTAGCCCAGTAATATAACAGTAAGTTGTCTAGGGTCTGAGTTGGTTTATTGAATTCAGCCACTGTACTGTCATTGAATTGACGAATTCACGAATCACCACTATATTCCCATTTACAGTTCAATTTGAACTGTAAATTAACAGAGGTCCCAAGTTGTAAAATCAGAATTCCTGGAGATTCACTCATGGTCGTCCTACTGCAGTTTGTAATGTCTACCCTTCTTAAAATGTGTGTACAAAAACCCTTATTTAAAAGCTCAACACATTGCCTGTTAATGAAATAATAGTTTCTAACATGTATTGTCACTGCTAAAAAACTGTTCCCCAAAACTTTACTAAACTTCATCATTGTTTATTTTCAACAAATATTTTTAAATAAATAGGCCAATTTATGCTCTGATTGTGAAACTGTTAGAAAACCTGGAGAATTTCCTGGAGAAAACTAAATTCTTGGAGAAAATCTGATAATTCCGGAAGCCCGGGAGATGATCCAAAATTCCTGGAGACTCCAGGACAATCCTGGAGACTTGGGAGCTCTGAATTAATTATGAGGTAATTATGTGGAGAGGCAGTTTCATATAAACATTTTTAAAATATGATTATTGACTTTTATCTTTAATGAACTTCAGGCAACCAAAGTCAAGAACGCTAAGTACACCTGAATTTCGTTCGATTGATCATGGCGTCAGTGATGAGAACATTTATAAAAATCATGAACGACGCCATACAGCCAACTCAAATGTCATTACTAGCCCACGACCTATGAACTTTGACCGAGAACAAAATAATGAAAGAAAAATTTCAAGCGAAGGACGCGATTACCAACAAAATGGATATAACAGACGGACTAATGAAGCACCAGTACATACACGACCTAGGAATCACGAGGAATATAGTCACAATAAAGGACAACAACAAATGAATAGGTAAATTTTTTTTTTGCATGTCGCATCCAACAGCAAGTTTACTCACCACTTACAGGATGAGGTGTACATCATGCTTTCTAAACCATTATGAGGCTTGGGGAATGGTGTTGTTAAGTCATGGGAACCAACCTAGCGTTCAGCCAGGTTCGAACCCAGGACCTCGGGATTGGAAGGCAAGCATGCTAACCACCAAGCTACAGCGCCACTCAAATGTAATGTTTAACCCTGTATAGATACTACATTATTTTAATATAACATTTCAATTATTTTTATAAGCTGGCTTCTGGTTAATGTTATGAAATAGGCAATGAATATTTTTTGCATTTGTTGCGTGAAAAAACAAAATTCTTTTGCTGAAGGATTTGACTGTTAAATGCAAACTGGCCCTATCTTGTTGAATGGAACAGTATATTTTTCGACTGGTCAGGATTGTACCCAGGATTCAAAATGGGGAGGTACAATTGATCGATTATTTTGGAAAAGATGGGAGGCCATTTCTTTGACAGCGAGCAGTGGTTCTGGGTTTTAAATTTGACAAAACATAAAATTTTATTAGTTTATGATAGAAAAAAATAGACTCCTTTTCATTTGATCTAGATCGTATCCGAGTGGATGTCACCCGGCTATTCTTTTCCTTGTGGGTGCTGTTTATGCACATGACACGTATGTCGCACATATACCGCCCCGAATTTTACTAGATTTAGACTGTTTCACTTAAGGAAACAACACAAATACATCTGCTTAATTTTTTAGGATCCACCCAAAAAATATAATTCTATTTGCATTTTTTAATGTTTTGTGATAATAATATGGCATAAACAATAATAAAATTTAGAACATTTTAATTTGTTTGACAAAATAAAATTTTAGAAGGAATTGGCCTTTAAATTTTAAGTATTTATCAGTACTTTTTATACATATTATGTATGTACCATAACCAAAAGAAAAATCCATATGGATAGTAGTTACCTTGAATCTTGAATTTTAGATATTATAGGCAAACAACACAAGCAATGCTTAATTGGAATTATTATTTAATATTGGTTATTTAAAACAACCTAATGACGAAAAATATTGGATGTAAGTTCCATTTATCTTGTATAAAGTAAAACAGTTTCATATTGTTAAGTTTCAGCTTATAAATTATAGAATCTTAATATAAAAGGTCATTAACTGGATTCTTGTACAAGTAACACACACAACACACTATTCACATATATTTATAGATTTGAAAATCAATACCGTTTGTTGCAACATTCGTACCCATGAGCATCGTTAGACAAGTCATCTAGAACACCTATCAATGCATGATACTTCCATTATTAAGTGCCCACGTGTCTACTGCTTCCTGCTTAGAATGCAAATCGAAGTATATGAGAGGTGTCCAACACAATTGGAAGAGGGATGGGTGACAACTCAGTGGTGGCGCCAGGATTTGCCCGATGGGGGGGGTAGGCCCTTGGTCCCCAACAGGGGGCCAACTCGGAAGGTCCAGGTGGCCGTGGTTGCCGATTTGGTTTTGATGAGCAAAAAAATAACGAATTACCAAAATAACGTCATTTCCCCGTATTTGGCCCATTTTTATGTCTATTTACTATTTTTAGGGGAAGTTATACAAAATTTTTATTTTGCTTTTTCCCGACAAAATGGTCAATCTTTCCGGCGTGTTGGTTTCCCCTCTCCCAAATTTTTAATATTTTCGGTAACCACTGGTGGTATTAATTAATAATAATAATTAGACATTTATATTTCGCCAGTTCAAATCAAATCATCAAAGACGCAAAGTGGACTAGATGTTGCAGAGTCAATAACTTGGTACTCCCCTAAGGGTCACGTTGTGTCCTTTGCAGTTACTATATTAGCACACATCCTTCTGTCCACGGCAGGGGTCACGTATGGACCAGTATGCCCGGGGTAACCCCCTACTCATCTCGAAAGATGTACTGGGTTCTGTATAGTGCACAAGAGGTACATCTATGGTTTATAGTCCTTATCCGAGAAGACTTGTTCCACCACCAGTACCATGGTGCGAGCAGGCTGCAAACCCGTGCTGTTATTTATGCCTTGTTCACGGTTTCCCTGCTTTAACCGCTCGGCCATACAACTCGCATTGTATGAAGAATATATATTATATGTGCTTTAAAATATGTTCTCAAACTTGAGAGCACCGATCATCGCTCATTCTTAAATTTGATAAACACCACTCATCCATGGAAAAATAGTATTTAATGAATAATTAGACAGGTGCATCCCAAAATCCTCAATGTAGATAAAAGGTGGCTTTATTACAAAGATGCATAAGATGTCTCTTTACATTTAAAGTGAACATAAAACTTTTTACTATTAAAATAAACTTGAAATATAGACATTAATATACATTAAAAAAAGCAATCCACCAATTAAAAGTAGTTGGCGAGGACAAGTATTAGATTTGGTTTCATTAATTTAAAGCATTTTAATTAACAGCAAGGTGCATACATTTCTGGGCTACATGGGAAGAAGCCAACAAATCACTACCCCTCAAGCAGAACCAGCCAACAAAAATAGCACATGCTTTAGAATAATGAACTCATGCCAGTTGCTTGTGCGCCTTGGCAATGCACTTTGCTCATACTATCTCTGTCTACACAGCAATATGATGTGTACTGGCATTTTACTAAGAACTAACCTGCGATGGACTAGCATCTCATCCAAACACAATAAGTACACGCTACTGAAACTGGAAATAAGCTCCAGCGCTATGAGCCTTTGGCTTAGAAAAAGGATAAAATTGTAATTGCCATATGAAGTCCCTATTAAAATATTATCTCACATTTAACTCTTATAAGTGCCAAGGGAACTCTGTGTTGGATTTGATAAAAATAAAAATGTATTGATTTGTGCTTTCAGGAGAAGTACCGGGAGTCTACCGTTTAACGAACGACCTCGACGCCGTCACGATAGTGCATCCAGTAGAAAAAATTATAACAGAGAAACCAAAGAGAAGGAACCGGTTGCCAAAGTTCCTTCACCCTCTTTAGATCCATCGTCTTTTCCACCGCTTCCGGGACATAGTGAAACTTCCAGGGTAGAGGTTGGCAAAGAGACGATACAGAAAGAGGTCACAGAACCAGAAACTGTCACAAATTTTGCAGATATTTGTAAAGGAATCGTAAGTAGTAGAATTTTTTCTTCTAACTTTGGCGTGTTCATATACAAATCTAGTAGTTCAGAATAATTAAGAAAAGTAACTGCAAGTTGCTCCCGGGTAGGCTCGAGCCACTACTTTACAACTGGTTCACACACAATTTGTAACTAGGAAGAGGAAGTAACAATAAAAAGGTAAGAATTGTAAAAAACTAATCAACTGGACTTATAGTTTATGTAGAATACAGTTTCATCCCATCTAGGATGCCTCATCAGTTAATGATCTGACAAGGCATCCCGGATGAGGTATGAAACTGTATTCTACATAAATTGTGAGTCCAGTCAATTAGTTTTCACAATTCTTATCTTTTTATTGCTATTGACAGATACCTGGATGAGTGAGAATCTGCATTTATTTATAGGAAGAGTAAGATATTTGAAAGTAAAAAGTTCCTTATAGTTTGAATTCTGTTCTGATATCGATTGTGATAAACAGGTGTATTGCATCGCCGTTGTTTCGTCCTTCTAATGGTGATCATGAGTATCATTAAAGAATATTTAATTGTCCATTTGCAAGACAAGCAGCTGGAACAATCAAAGCAGTCATGTTTAACTACTGTGACAAAATTCCGGTCCGAGAAACAACTACTTGATACTAACGCATTGGTTAAACAAAATGTTTGATCAGAAGATAAAAGAATCTGTTCTTCTCAGAGCTCCCAAGTTTGGAGATCCAAAAATAGTGAGATTTATTTTTGTCAATTTAACGACCGAAAATTTGAAT
>JAOTQE010096590.1:0-14245 GCA_025631205.1 Nesometra sesokonis
CACCACCCGTACTTGGTCAATTGATAATAAGTAATGTATCTTTTGTCACCTGCGAGGGGGTAACTCAAGGGTGAGGGTGGGCTAATGTTTTAAAACAACATTTTTTTTTAACTCTCAGATTAAACAAAACATTGTTTCAAGCGTTCTAATCTCACCTCCCCTTGTTAATAGTATGTATGGTCGAGGGTATAAGGCAGGGGAACCGTGAAACAAAAAACAACAGCATGAGTTCGACGCCCGCTCGCACCCTGTGGTGAAGCAAGTCTACGGATAAGGACTATAAACGGTAGGCCCAGTGTACACATACAGCACATGTCCACTATAAAGAACCCAGTACCGTACATCTTTCGAGGCGAGTAGGGGGTTACCATGGTGTACTAGTCCACACATCCCCTGCTGTGGAAAGCAGAATGTAGCGCTCGTATCACGGGCAGCAGGAAATAAAGTGACCCTTAGGGGCCTGGAAAGTCACATGAATGTGTAACATCTGGTCCACAGCGTCTTGAGAATCTACAGTATAAGGCGCTATATAAATCGAACTACATTACATTATGTTTAAAGATCAGCAATGCATGTTATATTGTAAATATCGATATCTCGCCATTTCTTTAACGTAAATGCCTTCTGAAGATGCTTTATATTGCCTTCCTATAAACAACCCAATTAGACAAATTAAATCCGCATATGATTTTGGCGGCTAACAGCTTAAAATCTTCTAATTATCATTCTCTATTAAACGAGATTATTTTAACCTTTAATATCCTAATTTGCAATTAGTAATAAACGGTGCCTATCATGAACCCGTTCATATTTTTATAACGAATGGATTAACATTAGTCGCTGACATGGATAATCAGCTTTAATTTACGGCGTTGTAAGTTGTGTTGAGTCTGCATATGCCGCAGTTTGATTTGATTTTTATTACTGCACCGCATTTCAATCAAATCTAAAGCACTTTTGTATTGCTAAGTAGTTCACTAATTTATAATAACTGTTGTTTTCAATTCAATTCAGTTCAAATAGCATTTGTTCTACAATGATGTTTTTAGGAACTTACAGAAAAAAATTACATTCTGATAATATAAGTCAATAAATTACAATACAAAAAACCTTTGTGTGTACCCATTCAATGTACAACGCTAGCCTAATGTTTATGTTCTTGTTGTTGTTGTTGTTCTTGTTCTTGTTGTTGTTGTTGTTGTTAATTGTGTTGTTGCTGTTTTTGTTGTTGGTGCTTTTGTTGTGCTGTTGTTGTTAATTATGTTGTTGCTGTTTTTATTGTTGTTGTTGTTGTTGCTGTTGTTGTTTTCGTTAATTTTGTTGTTGTTGTTTTTATTATTTTTGTGTTGTTATTGCTATTGTGTTGTTGATGTTTTTATTATTTTTGTGTTGTTGTTATTGCTACTGTGTTGTTGATGTTTTTATTATTTTTGTGTTGTTATTGCTATTGTGTTGTTGTTGTTGCTATTGTGTTGCTATTGTTGTTGCTGTTGCTGTTGCTGTTGCTGTTGCTGTTGCTGTTGCTGTTGATTGTTATTTTTGTGTTGTTAGTAATGGGAGACATAGTTATTTATCCTTTTTCTCCAAGAACAAATTATGAAATGATTGTAGACAATGGATAGGTAGAAATGAAATATTTAGAATGACAGCATGAAATGACAATATAACATGAGAACCGTGTTGTTAGGGCCCACTCACTGCGTAAGTCCAAGGGGATACCATGGCTCCTGTAGGACGCTTCATACCCAACATTATTGTATATGTATATTGTATCGTATCAATTTTTATATACCGTACATACAGAATTGACACACTTTTAGCAGGTATTGTAAATTGACAGGAGCACTAGAAGTACCTGTCTAATTAAGCAACTAAGTAATAAGCCATTTCACGGTTTTAACTGCGCATGTGCAGATCACGGTCAAGCGATAAAACGACGAGCGGCAATCATTATTCCTTTCAATAAGAGCCGAGCGTCGTTTCATTACTCGGCCTTGGTAACGCACATGCGTAGGTTAAACAGTGAAATGGCATATTGATTCCTTTTTGTGAAGTACTGATCGGACAGTAACAACTCAGTTTTAAAAGAAAAAAAAGCAATTTCAAACACATTTGAAAGCTAAATTAATTCACGCATGAAAATGCTCTATTGGCTCACTTTTGCTTCATTCATAAAGTGATGCACTTTTCTTTATTGGTTTTTACAGGAAAAAAGATTACTTAATTATTAAGTTACTTAATCAGATGTGTATTTAAAAAGCTTGAAGTCGGAGCAAAGTTATTTTTGGTAATAGAATCCATCTCTAGATGGTTTAGCATGCGTTATATATTTTGGTTACAATACTCGTGTTTTAAGATTACGCCCTGATACTAGTTTATTTTAAGCATTCGACATATACGAGCACTAAAAATCTAGAAGGGACGTAAAACAGATCGATTAGACAGAGTATTATGACAACTCCGTTCAAGTTCCGCTTTCATTGTTGCAAAATATCGATGAAGATTCAATTTGGGAGGCAGACGTCAAAAAGAGCAGCTGTGTTTATGTTCAGTTAATTTAGGCGTAAACAGATTTTTATCTTGGGTTTTAGCTTCGTAAGAAAAGGGGTAGAATTTCTGGAACTTGCAGGGAAAGTACATTAGCAATAGACTATTGGTCGAACCTGACAACCGCGAATAATTATTGTTATCTTGAAATAATTGCATCAATACATTTATGAAGGTATTGGTTTAATATAAAACAAATCTTGCCAATAAATTATTGTTTTAATTGTTTAAAAGTTCTCTTAATCTCGATAAGAGGAGCAAATTTAAAAAAATAATGGATCGGACAAACAAGGAAATTCTTAAAGCTCTACATCATTGTAGGGCTTTTATGACGTATAACTCAGAGTTCATTTAACATAAGATCGAAAATTAAACGCGTATCTCAATGACCACCAGCGCTGTGCCATTCTTCTAATTCAAATTTGTTTTAATTCACTATATTCTAAAACTCAGTTTGTTCTCAACCGATTTTTTTTATTTTTACCTGTAATCCGCCAATACATTAGTGAGGTTTCGCAAACTTACGAAATACGAAAACGAAAACGGATACGTCACACTCCAATTTTTTAATTTCTTAATGTGTTCAAAACTATATCAGATTTTCTACCTATAAATTGTTGATGATCGTCGTAAAATACTGACCAACTTTGACAGATATTTAAGGTGTTCTATTCAAATGTTACATGAATTTATGACGTATCCGTTTTCGTATTCGTATTTCGTAAGTTTGCGAAACCTCGCTATTAACGCAAAAGTTTGAGTTCTGGTGTTAACTATGCATTGTACTCTTCATTCATTTTTTTTATAGAACTCTGTTCTATTGTGGGGCGCTAGTGAACCAATCGGAAGACGTTTGACTTCTAACGAATGAAATTTACGCACGGGTAATATAAAAAAATATGATTTAAATCAATGAAGGCCTTCTAACTTTTTTGACTATCAAAACAAATTCATTACTAACTCTAATTATCAGTCGATTAAAACAGCGTCTAGTCCGAGATAAAAACTTGTCAAACTTCTGCGGTTTTTTTTCAGTAAACATTTCTCTGGAACTGAATTCTTGTAATATTTGTTTGTTTATTTTTCCACGCATAAAAAAACAGTACAGTGATCAACAGTAAAGACAAAAAAAAAACATTAACTTTAAGCGTTGGCCACCAGATTAAATAAAATAAATACATAAAACGTTTAATAAGAAAAACAAGACAGTCTGGTTAGTGAGTAACTGGAGTGAGGTAAGATTCATTTACTGGATATATTACTAAAATATTACTAAAATATATTAAAATAATACATTATATAATAATTTAAGAAACTAAGAAAAAAATAACAGGAACAGAAGGCTAACTGCCATATTTCTTGATAA
Source organism: Nesometra sesokonis (assembly GCA_025631205.1). Taxonomy (NCBI): domain Eukaryota; kingdom Metazoa; phylum Echinodermata; class Crinoidea; order Comatulida; family Antedonidae; genus Nesometra; species Nesometra sesokonis. The sequence continues at coordinate 3,914 of JAOTQE010096590.1, forward strand.
GAGACTTTTGAGGTTATGTTTGAAGGAATGGATGGACTTGAAAGAAATATGTAGAGAGTCCAATATTTTATGGCAGTTGTAAAATAAAAACATTACTTTTAACAAACCTTGTGTTATGGTCATGTGTACTGAATTGTAATTTTATAGATTATAAATTCATGGTGGTAAAGTATGATTTTTTTAGAATGACACATAAAAATATAATTTTGTAATTTTTTCAGATCAGAAACATTGAGAATATTGATAGAACAAGGCTTTAGTATGGGATAGACGAGACGTTCCTTTACAAATTATAAGAGCACGTTTCTGTACTTTGAAGATGCTGTCAACAAGGGTAACTCCAGGACTTTTCCAAAAATAAATAATATGCATATTTACATTAAGAATGTGATAAATATACACTTCCTTTGTGTTTGTTAGCTCAAAATTAGGTCTGCTTATGAAATAATTTTGAAACAAAGCATCGTATTCGTAATAAGTACAGTAGTTTAACAGCTTTGTCTCTAATTGCAATATTATACCACCTGTTTCAACAGTATTCATTCCAAAAATCAACTACCTTACGACCACTAAAGCTAAAGGAAGCGTTAACATAATTAAGTTGTTTACTCATTTTCAAGCGGTGTTGTCGTGTCTATCCTCTACGGTAAAATGAATCTAACAGCTAGTAATACACAGTTCGCTAATTGTCTTCACATCAGCTTTACAACAAAGTCTTGGAGCTTTGCCGACATTAATAATCTTTTCTATTTTGGTTCATTTAAGCTCTGAATGTCTCTTTTGTGGATTTTCCAATTAACTGGCTTAATAAGGATAATCTGCGTTGATAATAGTTGCATCACGTCCAAGCATTTCTACTCTGTGAATTATTCTGTACCTTCGATGAGGTACAGAATATTTTTTAAGTTAAAACAATAATATTCCTTGGAAATATCAATGTGCTCATTAAGTTTACATAATATTTTTGTCAAGTTATAATTTATAATGTAAGTTTGATTAAATTTTTGACAAGCCAATCAGATTTACTGACATGACTGACAGTTTCAGCTACATTCACCAAGCGATGGCCATCTTCAGATTGACGGTTCTAACGTGACTCAGTAAGTGGGCTCCTTCGTCTCTGTTCATGGTCTTGTCTCCTATACGTCTGATCTATACCGCCTCCTTGATGCGTCTGATGGTCAGGTAAGTAAATTTAATTGGGTTGTCCATGTTTGTCAAAGTTTAAATTTACTTACACTATCGTATTTACAAACCAGATGAACATTATGCTAGATCCAATTTAATGTATTGAAATTTAGCAGGTGGTTTCTTAGTAAAATCTATCGGTCATTCTATTCGTTTGATCAGCCTGTCAATCCGTTCTGAGGTCGATTTCAATTACGTTAAATATGTTTCTTTCAAGTTATAACAGTCACGTTGGTTAGGAATGAATATCTACAAATGCAAATAGCGTTAGTATATTGCATTTGTTTAGCATGATTTTGCCTTTAAGATACATGGCCAGCTAGACGGTCCTAACATCTGATATGATTTTACTAATCCCAGCACCAAAAATCAAATACAAAAAAATCAGATTTTACTAGGATTAAAAATCACCATAAACGCAAGGCAACCGGGCGGATGCACACCTTTTTGGAAAAGAAGGGCCGGAACGGGTCCCGATAGGGAATCAAGGCTTTTTTTTGGGGGGGGGGGGTCCATCGGGTCTTTAGAAATAGGAAATAGCCTTAGGGGCGTGTTAAGGGAACCATTCTTGTCTTACGATTGCTGAATATTTTTGTTTTATAGACAATGTTACTAAAATAGTGATATATTTTACCTTCCCTCTTAAATCCCGCCTCTGACAACAATTTTTGAGAATAAATTCAACAAATAATAAAGCAACCATAAGTGGAAAAATTATTGATACCGTTGAAAAGTTACAAAATCTTAACTTGGAGCTATTGTAACGAAGGAAGGAGAAATATTTAATTGTGATATTAAAAACTGAATCACAACAGTCAGAACTGTATCTATTAAATTCAAAGACGAATTCAAAAGTAACGACAAACGGACGGTAAAGTTATAGATTTTTAGCAAAATCTTTAACATTTATACGGTTGTAAATCTTGGAGGATTAAGAAAAGGAGAAGAAAAGAAATAACTGTGTTTCATAGATGTCTATGAAAGATACTACAAATCAGTTGGTAAGAGAGAGTTACACCGGAAGATACCGTATAACAAAAAATCAAGTTTACAAGATTGAAATGACTGAGGCATATGTGGCCAGGCCAAATTAGGCACAATTCGAAAAATTAAAAATTGAGTTTTTATAGATTATAAAACTACACATTATTATCTTTAACATGCAAAAAATCAGTTTTATACGATGTATCCTTTTGAAGTTATGAACAATTGAAGTTTGAACATTTAAAATGCAAGTTTTTGAGAAAACTGCATTTGAAAATTGTTTATCAATATACATTGACATATCTGAAATTTGTTAATGTAATATGAATGTATGAACTTTATATTTTTTAAATAAAATAAAATTTTAAAATTTTACCATGTTTAGGCCTAAATGGTTGTGGAAAACTAGTATTTGCGACTTATGTCCCATTTGGCTTGACTCTGTCACATGCTGATAAGAAATTTACTGCAATGTCGACGACTGGTGGAGAATGAAACGGTGCAGGAACAAATGTGGGAAACAAGAAAACCACCAGCAGCAGCTTAAAGGGATGAAATGGTGGTATTCACTCGAGATTATACGTCAACTGACGCAAAGTAGAGGTAATGAATAGGGCTACTTGTTTTTAGCATAAAGTTTATTTATATTTTATATTTATAGGCCTATATTTTATATTTTATCTAATCTGTTGAAATATCGACATTAATGAGACGGGTCTATTAAAACAAATTGCTTAAAACTATTTTTAGTAGATTTAGTTCATTTAGCAAATATCTGTACGGTGTAATAATAAGCCTTTGGTTAGCCAGGCCTTCAACGAGCATAGTGAAATAAAATAATAATTTAGCGTTGATATAGTTTATTTATAATCTGTAATCATTTACTTCCAATATATTTGGAAATCGACAACTCGTTTGAATTGAATTATAGGCTATATCTACCATTAACCTTAAATTATTTGAACCTATCCTGTTTATTATTGACTATAGAAAATTAATACCACAAAAAGAGCTATTTCATGATCATAGTAATAATCTGGGTTAATTAGTAATTAGCATTATCAGCCCACTATCAATTTGCGATAATTGAATGGAGCTTATGGAACGCCAACCACGAAAAAAATAAACAATTAATGAGACAATTAATCGTCGAATTTTATTGTAATAATGCGGAGACGTCACATCTTTATCTTACCCTTTCTGTTTTCTAAAACAGGCCTATTAATTATTACCTTGTGATAAATAAATGGCTTGTGGCCAAATAATAAATATAATATTTGGTATAATTAGCATTTATATTACTGCTCAATCAATTTTAAAATATTATTAACAATAGAAATTATCTATTTTAAGAAAGGTGGACTAAAGCATAGATCCATTAATAATAGAGTGAACCTGGAGTGGGTCAAGAAATCAAAAAAAAATCTTGAAAAATTAAAACAAAATCGTTAAAAAAAAAATATTTTCTCCACGCGTGCATCAACTAAAACAACTTACGTCAGCGTATAAACTTGCCACGCGAATTTTCCAATCGACTGCACGTGCTCCTGACGCGAAAGGCCATAGTAATACGTCAAATATTGACTCTTTCTCTTTAGGCTTTAAAAACAGTTTCAAGTGGTAATTCGTGTCAATGCGGTAATTTGTAATGTATGTACGCGTGTTAAAAGTAATATCGATGGTGTATTTCATTTAAGACACTCCGGTTTGTTTACAGTGCAGTTTTCGTTGATGTAGTATTACTGAAGACGCCTCTTTAGATCACGGAACGTACAAAAGAGGTACTGTCCCAAAATTTGTAATAACAGTAATTCATAATCATAATATTTTAATTAGAAAGGTTTAAAGAGCTTTAAAGATACCGGTTTCGACAAACATCTAGATGAGATTAAATGTTGACAAATAATATCCATCAATAATATTATCTTGATACATTGTTATCAAAGAACTGGCCGATAAAATAGGACACGGTACAAGAGCCGTGTATGGAAAATTACACTGAATGCCGTCAGTTGTCGTGTTTTATACGAAAGGAATTTTAGATTATCCGAAAAAATATCCTATCAAATCAATTAAAAATATAAGTGCGTATACTCAGTGTATACCATAATTCATAGTTTCCTCCTACGCGTCACTGACTCCTGTGAAAATTTTGGTGATTTGCCTTTTTCCTCGCGTGGTCCCCTCTTTCACACAATCCTGTATCCGCCCCTGAAATTTAACAGACAGTTTCTCAGTAACGTCTGCTGTCGTGAAGTCGGTCCCTGTTACGTTTAATATTTCACATGATCATAGTCCTATTTGTTTCACATTTAGAAGAAAATATTGAGAGATGAGCTGACCAATTGACGTGAGCAAATGGATGCAAAATGCATATCAATGACAAGGGAAATTTGATGGAGAGGCCTACGAAACAGGCTAACAAGTACCAGTTTCTCAGTAACGCTTGTCGATTATCTCATTGATTGGGCTGTCGGTCTGTCGGTCGGCCGATCCACATTACGGTAATTATTTCTTACTGCCTGATAATATGTGTCGCTTCCGGGAGGTATTCATTTGAGCAGCCTCTTGTTTTTTTCAGTTTTTGTTTGTCTGTGAGCACGATAACTTTTGAAAGACACGAGATATCCTCAGCAAATTTTCAAGATCGGCTTATTAGATCAGACAGTTCGAAAATGGGCACCCATGTCACATAGCTTGGCGGCCATCCTGGATTAAATAGCAATGCTATTGATGAAATCAACAGATGTTTCTTAGTAGTCATCGTAGTCTATTGTTTAGGCGGTCGATCTGTCTGTCGGTCGGATAAAGAGCCCATCAAATTGGAATATCGCTCTTGTTAATGTTCCATTAAGCAATATTATACTAATGTGTGATGTCTGTAATATTCACAATATTATGAACTTTCAAACCTTTATGACTAGAGTACTGTAATCAATACTGAGAATCTCTGGTTTATTTAGTATTTTTTCCAAATGGATTTTTTCTACCGAGTAATTTAATCGAGCAAGGCTTAAGAGTAATATTAATTTGCTGCTTATAACATAAGGTAAACCGACAATTAGACGCGGTGTCAGTCTGTCTACAAATACAGTTAGGAGGACCCGAAAGACCGAAACGTTCGGCGGTTTAGCGCGTTTAAAAATAATTATATTTTGCTTTCTCTTCAATTCGTTTATCATCACGCAGAATATTGAACATTTTGTGGCCGATATTGCTAGCCTGAATGTGAGATATTTATGATAATAAATTACATATTAAAATTGAAAATTAAAACAAGACATTTTCTATAGGCCTATTTTGTTTGGTCCAAATAAGAGTGGTAAGTGTGGTAGAGTGAAGGTGTTTCATTTCATACCCAATTAACAGATCTGAATTATGAAAAGATTAAATATTATAAAAAGCTTATGTTTTTTTGGTTTCTTTTAATACAAAAAAAAATGCTTCCTTTGATATATCTGCAAACTTGTTCCAGCGCTAACAACATTTGAGTTTTTGCGAGTCTGGAATAAATTTGCCAAACAAGCATTTAGAATATGGTATGTCCACTGGGTAGATTATAACGTTTTCCTAATTTGTGGCAATAATTCATTATCTTATTTATGAAAGTACTGTGTGTTGAGATAAAAAATGTTAAGTGAGTTTATCCTTTTAAATAAAGGCGCTCAGATAGAGATAAATAATGGAGATGGCTTATTAGTGCTATGGTTTTTTTTTTTATTTTAAAGATCTCATTAATTACATTACTTTATTGCAATGTCGTAAACAGAGTCCTATACGACATTGCAATAAAGTAAATGATGTAACATAATTGTATAAAGTAAGCAAGAGTTCATGAGGGAAAATATACAGACTAAAACAGCAAAAGCCTTCGAGAGTATTTGGAACAGAATGCTTTACAACTTAATAGTGCTCATAGTAAATTCCCAAAATTACTACGTTCACAGGGGCGGCGAAGCTGGTGCGGCAGGCAAGGCTGCCGTCGTTCCAATATTTTACATTGAGTAAAACGGTATTCATTTAGTCGAATGTTCCGTGATGATAGTCAATCGGATTATGTATTCAACCTGACACAACTATTTTGACAATTTGAAAAGCATCTTAAATGTAAAATAATGCACGTTATGAATAAATTAATGTTCCATAATTTTTCCACCTCAATCCCAATCTTGGTGGGGCTGACGTGGGTGTAAAATATAATCCCAAACTACGCCCGTTCTAAAATCACTGAATTCCTCCTGCTGAAGAAACCAGCAAAATGATAAAATTCAATTACCAACTATTTTAAGCAGCTAGGTGTGTAAACTAAAAGAAACAGGATTAACCGGATAAGACAGGGGTTATTGGGGACTCTCTCGTCTGTCGATCGGTAAGGGCTTTCGCCATCCCAATCCTTTGATTTCATTAATTCAATGAAACCTACAATATCGCGCGTCATTCCAACCATTGTTATCTAAACACTTATCTTATATTTCACGGTATCAGAGCGTCTTTGGAGATCTCAGCATAGAGTAATGATCTCAATTGAGATTGTTAATAGGTTTTCAGTTCGCGATGTGTGCATAAAAATAATTGAATTTTGAGCCAATCTCGGTAAGATGAGTTCGTGTCTGTTTCTAGATCATAGCTCATCAGTGAATATTACGTTTCAGTTCTCTGTTTACTCATCGTTGAGGTGATAAGCCAGGCGAAGGGTAATATTATTACTAAACATCACCGTAAGACACCATCGGTATTTAATAGTTTATTAGTTGATTTATTCGGATCAAGAGATTACATTATCAGCTACAATATAATGAAACCTACAATATTGCGAGTCATTCCAACCATTATCAACTACAATAAAGTGATATGAGAAAATACATTTTAAAATATATATGAGGCTAGTCAGTGCAAAACCACCAAGTTGTCGCACAGGAAGTTACTGAGAAATTAGCAAATAAACAAAGACGAAATATAAACAAATACAAAATACAAAAAAAATGTGTGTATATTTTGTTCAATATCTTCAGTTATACATATCTTTTTTGATAATTGACCCTCATTCTAAAGCTTATGAAAAGTCAATATGTTTTTAACAAAAACACAATTTTCAATTTTCCTACAACTTGGTGGTTTTGCCGTGTCATACCTCATGCAATTAAAATGATGATGATTAATCGATGATGATGACGACGACGACGACGACGATGACGACGACGATGACGATGACGACGACGATGACGATGACGATGACGATGACGACGACGACGACGATGATGATGTCTCAATGATGAGAACTACAACGACAGTGATGATGATGATGATGATTATGATGATTTCGATGATGAAAATTTGTCATGATTGTAAATCCGTGATAGTTAATATTAATTAAACAAAAACATCTGCCAAAATTAGGACTGATAACTTGATAACTATGGATGTAACATTAAACCATTTAATGCAAAAAAATATATAGAAATATAATCTACGGTTCGTTTTAAAATGTTATCTACACGGTATAAACTAATCTTTTAATACTCCTGCACGTAATTCTATATCCGAGAGATTTTTAAATCAACAATCGGTTCCATTCAAAACAAATAACCTAAAATCACATCGAGTTTGTTAAAGGTGTATTTTCACAAGGAAATCACTAAAAAATCATCAAAATGATGACGTCGACGATGGCGACGACGACAATGACGATGATGATATTTTGTAAATAACTCAATCAGTATTCAGATGTATGTATCAAGGACGCTAAAGGGGAAACATTAACTCTTCTGACTGATTGCATGGGCGGCGGAAGAGGGGAATGGGAGACGTGTCCCCCAGTGACAACTCATGGGGGAGGACAGTCCTCCTGAAATATCACTCCAACTACAAAGTGCACTCCGATTCAGAGGTTTAAAGAAATAAAAACTGCATGTAAATATGATAAATGTGAGGATTGTGGCCTTTAAACTCACCTTCATGGACCAGCACCCCTCGCCCCCACTGATCCGAAAACGTTCCACCGCCCCTGACTGATTGGAACACAATATGAATAAATACAACATACCAAAACAGGTTACTTTCGAGCTCAATGTTGCTATCTTTTTTCTTTGATTTCTATGCTTTGTTAATATATTCAGTAAGACCAGAAGGCCTACATTAAGTTGTGATGTTTTCGTCAGCATCGGTGTGACATGTTTAACGTCAAACGCGTTTAGTATCGACCCGACACCCATCTAATACATGCACGGGAACGCAGGTTGCTAATTAGTTGACTATAGGCACGGAAGTCATTTCCATGACAACCGATTCACGCTATGCTCTCAATGCTAAAATGACAGGCGTAGGAGACGTCACCATGGTTATACAATTTACATATATTCGATATAATCCGGTCATTCAGTGTTAAATTATTTTCAAAACTATTAACTTTATAAGTGCATTTAAAATTGTACATTTCTACGCAATTTAAATACTAAATAATTTATTAATGTTATTAAAACAAATTATTAAGGTAAGATGCATGACGATAATGCAACACAGCGAATAATTGCTAATAAATATCAAAGTCACCTCTATTGTTAGGCAAATATTTTGCATCACTTACAGTGCGCGATGTTTTGCTTGATGCATTTTTAAAATTTCTTCAAATAATGTCTTACGCACGACATTATACGGCCGATAGAGTGTGCGTCATCCTGCTATCGTGTCTCCCGGATACAAGCGCTACCATGGCAACGTTAAACTAAGACAACGGCTTTATAATGATGGATAAAAAAATACTGAAAACAAATCACCGCATTTCTGAATTGTCTGAGCATTTTTTTAATGTTGCAAACTGTCAGTCGATGTTATAAATATTGATAGATATATCCCTTGTGTTAAGACGAGTATGGCATATAATATAGATATGCGTGTACTATGACGCCAACACGTACGTCAGTATTATTTGCAATTATGGTATTTTTGGAATAAACCCAGAAACAGCAAATCGAATATTAATGCCACATCAATTAACATAGGCTGCATCCATTATCTTACTGTTCCTGATTTACATTCATTTTAATCCAACCTACATTAGATCTAGTGGTAGGTTGGACTAAACTATTTATATACAGCCTACTTATGTATTGTTTTTTTTAGGGGTTGTCAAACTTTTAATACGAACACAAGAATTAACCCACGAAACAATCATTAATATATTTATTCATTCATGTGAAGTGGAGTAGTTGCGGTTAAGAATCCCAATCGAGAGGTCGGTGGTTTGAGACTCACTCACCAGTTGCTTGAGCACCTGAACAACGCACTTTACTCACATTATTTAGTCTTATACTCTGTTCCCACTGCCGATCAGGCCAACTCGATCAATCACGATCAAGCTTATTTGGACTGGTCGGGCTTGCTCGGCAATGGTATTCGGGGTCTATCTACCTCGATCGGCATCGCTCGTGGTTCCTTCACGATCATTTTAATTTGGCGATGCCGATCAAGGTAGATTGAACTCGAAAACCATTGCCAAGCGAGCCCGACCAGTCTAAATTACCTTGATCGGGATTGATCGAGTTCGTCTGATCGGCAGTGGGAACCCACCATTACCAGCTGTAGGATGGGTACCAGCAAATCGCTGGGAAGTAACCTGCGATGGACTTGCGTCCCATCCAGGGGAGTAACATACTCTCATCCGTATCACGCTAACGAAACTAAATAAGCTCCAGACCTATGAACCTTCAGGCTCGGTCAATGGATTTACTTCAATCATGTGAAAATATCAAAGCGCGGCTTCACGGTAAAAACAATTTAGATCATAAAAAAATACAACTGGGCCCTAAAATATTTGTAAAATAAAATCACGGGTATAAAACAACTTGTACTCTTAAAAACACGATTTATATAATTTAAAAATGCTTAAGATACAACTTCATAAAATATTTTTAATTAAATTTCTTCATGTTTTTAAATTAAAAGACCAATAAAATTACAACACAATGATGATTTTAATTACGGTTGCTTCACATCAATGACACAGGTCTTAAAGTCCGCGGGGTGGGGAGGAGAGGTCCTGGTCAAAGGGTTTATTTTATAGATAAATCTTAAATTTTATAAATAAATTTTAATTTTAAAGAAATTGAAATTGTAACCTCATTTAAATATTTAGGCGTAATTTTTAATTCAACTGGATCGTGG
>JAOTQE010096601.1:0-14244 GCA_025631205.1 Nesometra sesokonis
TTTGTTTTGGGAAATTTAAGTTCCCCAGCAATGGCGGCGACAATAGAGGGCGCCATTCTTCTCGGATTGGTCTATAATAATCGGATTAAAATAGGTAAAAGAAGTCTCTATTACAAATGTTGGTTTCTCTGTGGTATATACTATGTTAATGACTTATTAGATGATAACGGATCTTTTTTAGCTTTATATGATTTTAGATTGAAGTTTAATATCAATACACATTTTTTTAGAATATGGGGCAGTTATTGATGCTATAAAGACTTCTTTTCACCAATTAATAAATGAACGTAACGATATAACTATTCAGCCATTTATACCATATAATTATAAGGTGATTTTGAAAGATAAAAAAGGTTGTAGAAGTATTTATGATATTTTTGTTTCATCTAAAAAAGTAGTACAAAAATATATTAAAGTGAGAAAATTAGCTTAATAATATATATGGAATGAGTAACTGGTCTTTAATTTTCAATATTCCTTTTAAATGTACGATGGATACAAAGTTAAGATGGTTCCAATTTAGGGTTATACATAGAATTTTAGGAGTTAATTCACATTTGCATGCAATCGGTTTAAAAGATTCTGATGCTGATTGATTTAATGTTCAAAGTTTTACTGATAAATTTTATGTTATTTTAGAAGTTATTTGTTTTTTTTATATTTAAAATATAAAAAAAAAACAAATAACTTCTCACTTTCTACATTGAACTCTGAAATTTAATTATATTAAAACATTTGTTTGTTTTGTTAATTAATTCAAACACAAAGAAGGAAAGAAAAACTAAAATAAAAACCAAATGAAAAGTACTTCTACAGACTTGTTAAATAATGCAAATTCAGAATTTTGCGGCGATTAGATCAGAATGTTAAGAAATATATTTTTTGACTTTAGCTCCAATTAATAGTTTGTAGTTCACCACGTATGTAATTTTGAGCTACTCGACATTTCGGCTAATGTAGGAGACCAACTTTGACAGTAATTTAATTTACTTTTTTGGAATCCTTTCTCAGCACTGTCAACCTGTCTTTGTTTGTAATGTTTTATTGTTTGACATTAAATAAATGAAATGAATTGAAATGTACTTGCATCGTCCTCAGGAATAAGAGTGGACTCTTATTCAATAAGAGGACAATCGAAGGACATTTATCGAAACCTCGAGTAGCTTACAACTACATACGTGGTTTACCGCAAACGTTTTTATATTTATTGACATCTCAAAATGCAAACCTACAAACAGCATAATATAAATTTTTAGATATATTTTTGAGACTGCATTTATTTAAAGAAATGATTAATATCTAAGTAAACTATATTAACTTAAACATTTGAAAAGTTACTGTATTATGATATTTAATCTAATATTTTGATATACAGTAAACTGTGGGTTAGAACTATGAACAGGAATTGTGAACTAAAAGGACCTTTTGTCGGTACCGGCTAACATTGATTGTTTTCAATAAAATGAAAATAGAATAGGCCTACCTATATACCATTGCTGACTAGAAAAAGGATAGCTATCGATTTTAAAATTAACAAATGCAGTAAAACACAGGGTCAGATTTAAAACCACCACCACCACAGGATTGTTTGGTTATCAAAACAAAATCGGTAATTGCCACCAGCATGTAAAATTGATTCACATAAAATTTAAAAATATTACTAGGAGCGTTGTGCTGCTGGTGCTGATGCAGTAGGAATGCCTTGCTTTTAATTACTATATATTTTCTTCTGTGTTTTTATAATTAAAATTGGGCGGATCAAGAATTCTGTGAAGGGAGGGCGCACCATTTCCGATCACTGGATCGGAATAGGCGCTTTTTCAAATTTAAAATTTGCCAACGTTAATATAATAATATAATGGGCCAACAAGTTCCTTGACGATCTCTGTGAAATATTCAAACTACATTCAACCGTTTGGGTGTTCATTTGAAATTCCCGTAAATGTCGAAAGAGTCCAAGTAACACTGCGCCGTTTCGTAGCATTGAGTATACTGTTCCTGCAGAATAAATATATACACAAGTATTATCAATATGCTAATGTTCCATCACGAAAGTTATTGTCATAACCTCTAGTCTCTACTTATTCATTTTCAACATCATTGTCTTAGTCACAATCTACAACGCCATACAAATCGTAGACATCATTATCATCGACATAATCATCTACGTCGTCATCATTGCAATCTATATCGTCGTGATCATTGTCCCCATCAACAGTCACCATCACAACCTTATTGTAATAACCGTCTCCACAGTCACTTTCAACATCATTGTCTTAATCACAACGCCATGCATATGGTAGGCATCATTATCATCGACATAATCATCTACGTCGTAATCATCGCTATCCATATCGTCGTGATCATCGTTCCCATCAACATCCTAACAGTCACCATCGTCATCCACATCAATGTAAACAACATAATTCATCGCCTTATATCCACATACAACATCATAATTATTGTCATTCACATAGGCAACATTGTGATAATAATGGTCATCTGCATACGCTGTCATAATAATCATCATCCACACGGCCTTCATTGTGAAAAATAATTCCCATCCACCCCAAAAGTGTTCTGCCGCAAGGCAGGTCCCTCACAACATTCTACTCAAATAATTCCAGTCTTCTGCATCCCTTTTCATCTCATTGTAGCTCCTTCCACTCCGTTTATCATCGAGCATCATTATTCTCTTTCTTCCTCTTGGTTTTTTTTCATGCCATTCTTCTTTCTATCAAATCCTTCACACGATTTTCGTGTCGTATTATGTGCCAAATCCCCTCTCTTTTTCCTTTGCTTGACGGTATCTGCCATCATTAGATGCGTTCACCAACTTTTCGTAGTACCCCTGTGTTGCTAATGCTGTCTATCCACTTGATGTTACACATTCTCCTCCAAGTCTATCTTTTTTTCTGTTGGCTTTCCTCAAGGTCCATGTCTTAGATCCGTACATCAACACACTCCAGACCAAGGACTTGACGAACCTCTTCCTCAACTGGAGACAACTGCTGCCAGTGAATAACTTTTTATTCTGTTCAAATGATGCCTTTGCCATCGACACTCTTACTGTGATGTCCTTTTCACGGTGACCATCTTCAGACAGTATACTTCCCAAGTATTTAAACTGTTGCACATATTCTATGTCCTTCCACTTGGCCCTCCTGCTCTGTATATCTATCTTCATCACCTTGGTCTTCTTGATGTCAATTTTCATTTCATAGTTGTTTACAACTCGGTTTGTGAAGTCCATCATAATCTGTAATCCTTCTTCTGTTCCTGCTATCATTACTTGGTCATCGGCAAAGTGTACCGACTTTAGAAGTTTACCTCCCACCTTTTTTCCTTCTTCTACATCATCAAGAGCGTTCTTTAGCATTTCTCCTGCATAATTGTTGAATAGCATTGGCGAGGTAAGATACTTCTGTTGTACTTCCTCTTCCGATGATGGCGGGGTCGGTGTTGCCAGACTTTGTTCGAACAACAGCCGTCTCATGTACAGCTTTGCCACTAATCTTCTGTCCCTCCAATCTACTCCAATATTTTTTTTTCAGAACTTCAATCAGTTTGGGCCAGTTAGCACTATCGAATGATTTCTAGAAGTCTACAAAACAGACATATATATCCTGTTGAAATTCTATACAGCAATCTCCTGAGATACGTATCACACGAATTGCATCTCTGGTACCACAACCCACCCTAAATCAACTGATCTTTTCCAATCCAATAATTTGCCTTGCTGCTCTCTATTCGGGTTGTAATTACTCTCAGTAGTAGCATACCTTAGATGCATGGAAGGTCAGACTGATGGTTTGGTGGTCTTCACATCGGGTGGCGTTTTACTTTTTTTCTCAAATGGTAACAGTATACTCTTACAAACATCTTGAGGCTAAGTTCCTTTCTTACAGGTTTGCATGCACAGTCCAACCATGTACTTCTTTGCATCATCGTCAAGTGCCTTGATAAATTCTGCTGGTAAACCATCCTCCCCTTCTGATTTTTTTCTGTGCAGCCTCTCTATGGTCGAGTTCACCTCACTCTCTAGCAAATCAGGTCCAACATTGTCATATTCCACCTCCTCATCTTCTAAGGGTATTAGATCTAGTCGTTCTCTCTTACAATATAGTTCTATATATTGCTTCCATCTGTTTTTGATGATGTCTCCAGTCACTATTAGAATGTTCCCATTGGCATCATCTAACACCTCCTGTTTATGCTGACTTGATTTCTTCACTAAAGAATTCTGTTTCACTCTTATGTACTTATATCATGACACTGTTATGCGAGTCACAACTCTCTAGCTGGTCAAAGAATTGCGTAGTAAGTTGTTGAAAGTCTGTATTCTCTGCAGCCTCCCTCCGTGTTGAAATTTTCCACTTTCTGCGCTCTTCCATACATTCTATCGTCTGTTTGGTAATCTATGATATTTTGGCCACCTTCCTGGTTTTTATCCCAGTATTTCTTTACGTTTACTCCATTTCCCCTCTGCTGCTAGTCTCTATCTTCTTTCTCATATCTGCATTGAATTGCTCTTTTATTTTTGGTTCTTTTCAAGATTCTCTATTTCAACCTTTTTGCATTGCTTATCTGGATTTTTTTAGTGTCATCCGGATTTCTCATGCTTAGGCTGTTGCTGTTGTTGTTGCTGTTGCTGATGCTGTTGTTGTTCTCAACCCAATAATCCAGCTGGTATATTTTCTATCGCCCGGTGATTTCTAACTATATCTCCTCCTATCAGGATGTTTAAACCATGTGTTCTTTACTGCCAGCTTGTTTCGCTTGCAGAAGTCCTCTGTTGTTTCTCTTACCGTGTCAAATTTCACTGATAGCTTTTCCATCTCAGGGCCGTGGCCAGAGTTGAAAAACAGACGAGGCGAAGTCTTTGGAAAATACTGAGGTGGATTCTCGTTGCCTTCCTCAGGATTTCTGTCAGGGTTGGCTCCCTTATGTTGGATTGTCTAAAAAGAGAGCTCCGTCTGTCCTTTTTACGTATTAGTGTGGTTTGAAACCATCCACATACATTGTCAAATAAACGTCATCCACATCTCCAATAGTCATCAACAACGACATCACCATTATTCATCCATTGTCGCCAACGCAGCCGTCGCCATAATCATCAAGTACAGCATCGTTACAATAGTGAGCCATGCACATTTGGATTCAAACCATAGTCGACGTTGTTATCAATCACACCTTGTGCACCATTTCTAAACGGTGAAATATTAACGTTTTGTACATTATTATATTTTAGGCCTACACGCTAGAAAAAAAGCGGTCATCAAAAACAGGATTAAAAAAAATATGCATCTGTTTGATGAACGTCCCTTCTAATGTAAATAGGTCTAAGCGTCCCGTTCGTGTGCAGGCCTAAGCGTCCCGTCTAGTGTGAATAGGCCTGAGCGTCCATTCTAATGTAATTACACCTATGCGTTCCATCTAATGTGAAAAAGCGCTCCATTAAAACAAACCTTCCATACACAACTCACTCCGTCAGTTGTGCATCTTGTCGGTTGGTCTGTAGGTTTGTCAACATTCTCTATTATAACTAGTTAAAAATGCTAACAGTTAAAAAAAATGCTGTGAGCACACGCAGCGTCGGATCAAGGGTTTTACGGTTTCAAGTTTTACTATTTCATTCGGCAGACAGAAGTTGACGGACTACCTACAGCGTAGTCCAACCAAGACAAGTCCGCAGTTGGGATTTGACAAGTAAAAACAAATTTTCATATTTTGCGCCTTTTTTAGGCAAACAGTCGTCTTTTTGAAAACCAATTTGTAAATATGTATCTTCTGGACCTTTACTTTTTACTAGGCGAGTTAGGGAGGGTCAATTATTTAGGGGTTGTGCAACGACACCAAGTGAAACCTTCTGGATCCGCTACTGACCCGGGCGCTTATTTTACAAATACGGTACCTTTGATTTGATCAATGAAGGACATGAACCTTTGATCCGTTTGACATTCTGGAAGACGTCAATGATAGACTCTTCATTGATCATTTGAATGATCGAGTCAATTGCACAGAAATATCCACTCCTGGTTCTACCATCCCTATGTAAAGAAAACATATTCAGTTTATAGATACATGATTCAAGATTGTATTGTTACAAGCCAACATGGGTTTTTACCTTGTCGACTTAAATTAAAACAATGCTACTATATAAGGCATTAGCAATAAAGTTCACAAAGAAGATCATAGACAGAGCAAGAATATTCAAGAATAGGTTGGCTGTAAGGCTTATAAAAATGGTTTAAGCTTTTTCTAATGACGTTATTGATTCCATAACAATGTAATAAGGGTACTATCCACTTTCCACTACATAACTGGAAATAAGCTCGTGCTCAGAGCCTTATATTAAGTCTCGGACGTGGATTTACTCTTTATCTTATGCGACTTGAAGTAAGAATCTACATATTAAATCACAGAATGAATGCTCTATAATGCTCTGCCAAATCTAATACTCCAAATCTCGGATCCTTCATTCCATAACGGTATTTCTACGGTGTGTTCTTTAAACAACAGTTAAACGTAAATTCCTGTATAGATATTTTGTGAATGATTTCTCGATCAAATGTTCCATGCCAAAATATATGGAATTAATGTTAAATTTAATACGTACAAGCAATGGACGGCTACAATGTTTTGTGGATTTGTTCTTTGAGCCTTTTCAACATCAGTCCGTAGTTGAAAGAAAGAGTCCATTGAAGACGGATTCCGTGAATCTTTCGGCCAGTCAAGATATTGCAAATGATGTATTTCTTGTGGGGTTCCATTTATCTGTCAAGTTAAAAAAAGATAGGAAATTTTTACTGGAAGTGAATTATCAGCACTATAAGCGTTAAGTGCGTTCGTTGCCAAATTAGATTTATCATAAAAAGCTAAAGAAAAAACAAAACGTTTTAAAGGCAAATAGTGGTGAATTTATAGGTTTTTGCAGGCTTGAGCACTCCAATAATATTTAAACCAAATATTAGTTGGTTTTAGTAACATTGTACCAATAAAAAAGAATCCTGGATCCACCACTGAGACTATAAATCTTTCAAAACAGATACAGTGTTACTGTATTTGTTTTATTTATTTTAGTTTATATATTTTTTTCATCCATATTCGTCGTTCTTTCCTTTTTTCAATACGCATACGGTCTATATCCGGGAAGAATTTTTTGCCTCCGGTTGGCACCGAATCTCGTTTCGATGACCTGGCCTTGTGCGCCACCCTAACAACCAAGTATGTAGATATTACCTTTGATAGGAGTAACGTTCGTTTTATAACATAACCACAATCTTCACTTGATTGAAGTTCAACAACAAATGGACCCATTTTTGTCGGAACTTTAGATTCTTGTGGCAGATATACACCAAGATACTAAAAACAAATGAAGATAACAGTAAATTACGAAACCAAGGAAGTTAAGATAATTGCAAAACTCATCTGAAAACATGTATCATTGTGCTAATAAATGTGAAAAGATGTCTTTTGGAACAACTGTATGCTGATGACTAATCTCAATGTACAGGTTTTGGCCATATCTCGAGGCTTTATTTCACCACCGGATGACGGCGTCCTCCAGCGGTGAGATCGAAAACTGTACAGCTCATAATCAGCATACGGTTTTTGTTAAAACGTATCTTTTCAATTTTATTAAAATAATAAAAAATGGAACACAAAAGCTTTCACAGTATCATGGATCGTTATCATCATCACCATACCATAGGGTGCTCAGAAATTATTTTTGCGCTGTGGCACATTTATGCCAAACAAGGTGTAGTTTAATTTTCAATATTGAAAATAAATATGAAAGCGTCAACACATATTATTTATAAAGACATATAGATCTATTTGCAATCACAAAACTGTATCTCTTTATATGACATATTCAAATAAAAAAAAATATCACGATCACTTTTGTCTTCGTCGTCATCATTGTCATTATTATTGTAATTACAATTATTACAGCTTATGATGTTAAGTTCATCTAAAATGTACTTGATAATGACTCATTTGGTATAAAGGGTGGGGGAAAGGCTAAAAAGTCCTACTTAGAGGCTTGATTTCAACCATAAAAATTAAAATGTAATTAACTGTGAAATTAAAATATATAAACTACTCCGATTCACCTTATCGTTTGCATCCTCGGCGTTCAACATTACAATTGTATAAAACTTATAATCGAAGACCATTCTCCAAAAATCGGACACTGTGGTTGGCATTGGCGCCTGTGTCACTACGTACTTGTCTTCTCGCTGTCCATAACCCTAGGAGTACATAAAAGAGATTTTTAAGGAAAAATAACATTATTATTTATGTGTAGTAATTAAAAAGCTGTATTCCCGCAAGATTTTAGATAATTCGATACAAAAATCCAGTTATATCAAATTAAATACTACAACAGCCCAAACTCAGTGGTGACCATAATGCTTTCTCTTTGATAGATGGTCTATATACTTCCAGTAAATTTTGATTTTCTTTTTGTTGTGAGTCATCGCCATGAAATTGTAGCAAAGCAATCATATAAATTGACTGGGTCTAAGGTAAAAAGTATCATATTTTTTATGTCATTCATCTGCTAATTATCGGAATACAACCCGAAGGTTATCAGATATTTTTCCCGTTAGAATCGGGTTGAGACCAGTCTTTTCAGGACTTTATTGGATAATTTAACCGGGATAATGTACTGAATAATTTAGTCACTATGTTTAAGGCGCCAAAATATAGGGTATACATAGCTTGTCTGGTTGTAGAGAGTAGATTTATTCCCCAAGTTGTTTAGAATATATACTTATATTTGCTCCGAAATGGCACTTTTTACGGTTAACCACATTTTCTCAGGATTTACATAGCTTTCACAGATGTTTCATAACACAGGGCTCCCAAGTCTCCAGGATTAATCTGGAGTCTCCAGAAATTTGCTTTGTCTCCCGAGCTCCAGGAAATACATAATTTTCTCAAGGAATTTGAAATTTTCATGATTATCTCCAAAATTGTTGATAATTTAGCAATATAATAAACAAAAAAATATGTAGTATTTTTTTCATTTTTTTTCACTGAATGGTATTTTCAAGGTTCGTTTGTGAATAATTGTACAAAATGAAATAGTAAACGCCTTTCATTCGAAAAAATAAAAGCATTTTTTTCATATGATTTCACTTCTAGATGCCCATATAGCACCCACAAACATGGTTACGGACGCTGACCAACAAAATCTCCAGGATTTCTAGTTTCCAACTTGGGACCTCTGATAACATAACACCAAAATTACTGTTGTTAGAGAGAAAAAATAGCATTATCAATACGGTAGTTGTTGTCGATTATGCATAACTCGACAACTGCTGGTGGTAGAGTGTTACTTTCTTTTTCAAACTGTTCATAATATGTTGGTCTACGTTCATTGCGGAGTTGAACAGTTTTAGCTTGTAGTTAATTTGTATTATTTCTTCATTCTTCGTCCGTTATTAAAATCCATAACAAAACTAAATAGGTTAATTATCACTTAGTTAAGTACAACTGACATCATGATTATGCATTACGTGAAGTGATGCAGATGCTTCATTCTCAGTTGAGCATTCACTCCTCGCAGACGTTTTTGAATTTAGCTCTTCACACGTGTCATTTCTAGTTATGGATAACAACGGACAACCCATAAGGCTTCAAATCAAGATATACTTTTGGACAGTCCCTGCAGAGGCAGGTGGATTTTAATTCCCGAAAACAACAGACCGGCCCTCTAACATTTAAAGCGAGGGGAACCGGGATCAGTATTTTGCACGCCTAGAAGGTAGTCGATTGTGTGGAATCTGCGTTGCATTCCATTGAAATTGACGTGGAAGCCAGCCATGCTTACGTTAGTAGCCTACTTATTACCTACAGTATTTGTATTTTCCTTGCGCAGGCCATAGGTCCTCCGCAAACGTTACCATGTCTATTTGTTGGCATGTTGGGATATTGCATAATATTGACAGCTACTTTTTCATTAAAAAAGTGGACTTCATCGAGAGTTAAGCTGCCTATTTGTTGGCAAGCCCGCCTATTTGTCGGCGGCCGTGATTTCGGTTGTTTACCTTTGTTTTATACGTATTTTTGCGATACCGAGTCAGTTAACCTTTCTTTTGCGTTTCTCCAGGCGAGTTTAGTGCATGCTCAACCACGCCTATAAAGTTCACATATGTTTCACGTTGTTTATTTACTTTGTATCTCGCCTGTTTCATAAACGGTAGATAAAGAAAGGAAATAAGCTTTCTTTCGTAGGAACGTAGAAAGATGATTATGCATTACGTGAATAATTCAATATTGCAGTGTACACGGACACAGGGACTTCGTGGTTGACATCATTTAGGTATAAATCTGCCCATTTGTACACTGCGCATTTACTCCCGTCCTGATTTAAGACAACGGCAGAATTGAGCATTTCTTTGTCTACTGTAAACGTCAACAAATAATGTATTCTTCTTACTCTATAAAATTGTAATTAAAAAGGTGGAATGTCGGAAACATACATTATTTTCGACGTTTTATAAGCTTTTTAAAACTACTATGAAGCTTTGAATGTGGTAAAATAATGTGTTTTAATCGAGTCAAATATAGCCCTAGTCCTCTGCGATGCATAAGAACGTAAGCCTGTTTATTTTTTCACGCTCCATTGATCACATAACCCCGTTTTCTCGGTTCACCGTCGTGCTGCATAAACGCCTTTCGTACCGTTATGTAGGTTTATCCTGTTTTAATAAAAACTTACTTTACAAAACGATGCATTGATATAGTTATTACGGTCTCCATCTGCAGTCATCAGAAATGGTCTTGCAAGGTCCACTGTAAACATAATAAAAACACGTTAGTAAACACACGTAACGTCCTTATCTTGTCACCGTCATCACTGTCATTAGTGAGGTTTCGCAACTTTACGAAATACGTCACACTTCCATTTTTTAAAGTTGCTATAATTGGTGTTAAATATATATCATTAATTTTTTTCTACCTACGGTTGATGATCGTCATAAAATACTAACCAACTATGATAGACATTCAAGGTATTTAATAAACGTTACAATAATTTTTGACATATCCGTTTTCGTTTTCGTATTTCATGATGTTGCGAAACATTGCTATTGTCAAATCCATTGCCTTCATCTTTTCTCTGCACCTCAGCGTTAACAATATTTGCAGTGACAATTAAGACGTCGTCTTTAATATATAGGCCTAAATGTATTCATGGAACTGCTCCTACTTATCTACAAAATATTATCTCACTTCATGTTCCGTTACGTCCGGGACTTCGTTCCGAAATGGACTTTCTTATGCTATCAATTCCAAAGAATCAACTTAAATCAGATCCAAAAGGTGTCTTTGCACAGGCACCATTAATCTTGAATCAGCTTCCATTTCACATCTTTTCTTAAAACTCACTTGTTCAAATAGATTATTGGTCTTATAGCGCTGTGAGACAGCAGTTTAAGAGCGCTTGATAAATGTAAATTATTATTATTTATTATTACTACTGTGTTACATCACCAAGTTAATAAATGTGACATTTTTTTGCATAATATCATGGAACAATTAACTGTTCCCTGACAATATTTATCAAATTTCACATTATATTATGCCGTAATTATCTCTATCGAATGATGCACTAAGGTATCAGTCGCATCATTTTAATACTTGCCACATGATTTACAAAATATAGTATTGACAAGATCTGCCAATTATATAGGATATTTTCGCTGGCTTACGTAGCAGCTAAAAATGTAAAAATGCGGCAATATACGTAAAAGGAAAGTTTGCCGAAAGGTAACAGAGAAAAATAATCATAAAGTGGCCGAATTGTAAATGAACTACATGAAGAAAGAGTGATAAAATAGTAGTATAGAAATGCACCAAATATTAGAAGAGTCAACCATAATGATAATGCCAGAACATAAATACGCTGAATTGTAAAAGAGGTGAAAGTAATGATAAAATGACCGTATATAAAGGTAACAATGGCAAAAAATCAAAACGAATGTTAAAAGCGCTGAATAGAATTATGCCGAATGGTAAAAAATAGTCGAATGAAATTGTAATGAGTCGACAAAAGAATATAATGTTACAGAGGTAATTCTGTACTTGGTAAAACAATGACTTGAATTATGGATTCATACCTATGGAAATTACAGATGAAATTCTGTCTACGCGTTTACTTAACGATTACTGTAATTCATAATTAACAATGTTCCAAACACACCTCGTACAGAACGCAAGCATATCGAATTGCATTTATTTTTAACTTACTTGGAATAATACGTGGATATCTGTTTTTCTCTGTATTATCCGGATCATTTCCTGCTTTCAGTTTATCAGATGTTGGAAGAGGTACGAGAGCATTTAGAACCTAAAAATAAAACAAAAGAAACTCGGTAATTATATAAACAATGATACTAAAAATGCGCTTAAAATGTTGTATTTTTTTGTACAATAATTTATTTTATTTATTTCGAATAAAATAACATTTATTTTTTTATTGTTTAAAACAAAAGAATAATTATCTAGCCTTCATGTTTTACAATTCCAAAAAAATGTTGTTATTCATTTGCTAACTACGCCATGGTTGTTTAAGAACAATTTAAACACAATTAAATACCGTAGGCCTACTGAAGTATTGTAGTGGATTCGAAAACAACCTGATATAGAGCGACTTGTCATGATAAAATAAAGCAGAAAAGGTATTTTTAGGAGGGGAGGGGGTATCGCTGTCTATCAAAAAGACAGACACAATAGCTGACATACAAACATAATTTACATGGTAGTAAGAAGGTTCATGAAAGCCTTATTAAACCAATTTATATAGTTATTTATGGTTTTTCAAAACGGTGACAGCAAACGGTGCATATACAGTCCATACCATTGACCTTTTCGGAATTTTAATACGAGTAAAGATTTTTATTTACAACAGTAACAGTAGAATCATAGCCAGAAGTAGTATTATAGTCGTTTGTTTATAGAACGCATACATGGTCAGTTACAAGCCTAGAAATGTACACACAGTATGACCTGAATCTACAGGTCCAAGTCGTAGCTGACGATCGAGTCGTTCTCAACAACAAACTTACTGTGAAGATCCAAACATCTCGAAACGTCCATACGTATACAATGAATTAATTACGATTAGAATAATATTAGTATTATGTGAGGATTAGATTGTGAACTGTGTGTGAACTGTTTAACAATAAATTAGTAACTGTGAAGAAGATATCCATCAAATGGGCATCGAAACTGTTTCATCCCATTTAATTTCATTTATTTCGTCTTTAACAAAAGCAAATTACAAAAAAACAGACACTTGCAGGAGGTAGACATGATAACAAAAAGTGAACTGGATCAACTATCTGGTGTCTCTCCAAACTCCTAAGGTGTTAAAATAAATTGAAAAATAGCTAAACATAAAAACACAGACAAAATAGGAATGTATACAATATTTACAAATCTACGCCTCATTAACTTAGGTTTTTAATGGCAGAAAGTGTTTCTTAAGAGAAAGACTATTTTTAACATCCGGAGATATCATTAAACAGGCGTGGAAAGGAGTTAAATATATGGTAATGAGCAGCATTAGTACTATGGATAAATGTTACGTGGTTAAGATGTCGGGTGTTCTGCGTAATATACCCATCTATTGATATAGTTTTTTTAAAATATAACCTTGGCTATAAAAGACGTTCCAATAAATCTAAATTTATTATCAAGGCTCATCAGGCCAAGGTGCTGGAGACGGGTTAGCAATGTTAGTAATTAATATGGATTATCAATTTGAAAAAAATATTGATTTCATTATTAATAAACTAACGTTTTTTATAGTGATAATGAAACTTACATTAAGTTGTTCTTGTATAATGTTACGTCCAAGTCTACTCTTCGTTATTTTCAATAACTTAAACGTAGCAGTAAATTCCTCAGCTGGTATATGAGTTGGCTCACAAAATAGACTTTCCAATAGAGTCTCGTAAATAAACATGTACTGATGCTAAAAGTTATTAAATAAAAAACGTAATAAGCTTCATGGTAAAATGCTAACACTAACATAATATAATGATCAATTCAAATTTGATAAAGTACAGTAAGCTCAATCCAGACTATCAAATTTTCTTTGACAAAAAAATTGATATTCCTATATATTTGTTTATTTTTATTTTATTTTATTTTTATTTGAACAATATTTAATGAGGGTGGTCCATCCAGCCAAAGCTGATCATTAGGGACCCTCAGAATAAACTAAAT
>JAOTQE010096612.1:0-14243 GCA_025631205.1 Nesometra sesokonis
TTAATCGTTAATACCTTTGTACATGCGTTCAAGCATTAGACTAATATTATTATTTGAAGTGTGAAATACAACTACATATAAAGTGATTAAGCCTAAGCTAGCAGCAGTACAGAAGTTGGTCAGTGTCACTCACCAACTGTTCTTGCACTAGCCAGGAAACCCGAGCTAATAGCCCTATTTTCCAAACGCCCAAGGCGATTGAAGTGCAGCTACTGATCGGAAGCTATACAAGCAAGATCAGCAACCGTATGAACAACTCTGCGTCGAGCTTACTTTTATAGCGTTAACATCACCTGCTATGCAAATTTCACAGAAAGTCGCCGAGCGTAGTAGCCTGAGGCGTTATTCGCAATTTGCATATCCTACAATTAAAAATAATATATTTGTATTCAGTTTTAGCAGTGAAGTAAGCATTTACAAGTGTATTTGTAAGGATATTTTATTTCAATTTTAATGTTAATATTTTGCCAGTTGATAATTAGTTGTTTCACATCTCGTAGAGATTTAAAGTGACACCCATACAATGCTGGTTATTAGAAATTAAGTATGGAAAGAACGAAACGGAAATAGTCACAAACGTGCGTGACAAGACCAACAGACAGACCGACAGACAGACATTTCTTGAAAAGCTGTTTATAGAGACTTTTTTCGCGTATAAAAATATAGATGATCAGTTTTTAAAATTAAGAAGCATAATGAAGCAGCAGCTCATCATGATACTACAGTTAAAGAAAGTATAATACATACTCCAAGCAATGATATACATGCCATCGTGACAGGATTCAATATTTTAGACATAAATTATGTCATCATCACCCACACCTCATATAAGAAAGTATAATACATACTCCAAGCAATGAGATACATGCCATCGTGACAGGATTCAATATTTAGACATAAATTATGTCATCATCACCTACACCTTATGTAAGAAAGTATAATACATACTCTAAGCAATGTGATACATGCCATCGTGACAGGATTCAATATTTAGACATGAATTATGTCATCATCACCCACACCTCATGTAAGAAAGTATAATACATACACCAAGCAATGAGATACATGCCATCATGACAGGATTCAATACTTTGACATAAATGTTGTCATTATCACCTACACATGAAGTAAGAAAGTATAATACATATTCCAAGCAATGATATACATGCCATCGTGACAGGATTCAATATTTTGACATAAATTATATCATCATCGAAAAATTAATCCTGTCATGATGTTGTGTGTCTCATTGCTTGGAGTATGTATTATACTTTCTTGTATTTTTACCATAATAAACTAAATAATGTACATAATAAAAAAAAACAGATTTTAATTTTGCTCAAATTGACAGGTTCGGTAAAAAAAATATAGCCCAGTTTCTACAACACTCAAATCAAACTGAGATTTGAACTGTGTGTGTGCAGTCGGCAAAGAGTTCATTTTACCTTGACGTTGTTTCACAGGCAATATTAAATCATGCAAAACCAAAATAATAATTAAAGTATATATTTTAATTAATCATGCGTTCAACATTGGTTCATTCGATTTTTTTGACAAGTTCGAAAAGGTCTTGAGCATGGAGGCCTTGAACATTTCGCCTTCATTATTGCAAGCGGGTTAGGTTTGACACGTGACTGAACCACATGTGACAACTCGGCGTATGCTTTCACAGGCAGACTAATTATCCTAAATGCTGCCTTCGCATTGGTGACGTAGGCAGAACTATCTGACAGCACACGCACTGTCTATTCTTGGTGTACAGAGATATCGCAGATGATGATGATGATGGTGATGGTGATAGTGTTGATGATGATGATGATGATGATGATGGTGATGACGGTGACGGTGACATGATGGTGGTGGTGGTGGTGGTGGTGGTGGTGGTGGTGGTGGTGGTGGTGGTGATGGTGGTGGTGATGGTGATGATGATGATGAAATTAAACTTTTTTAAACCTGTTTGAATTGCTTTTCCATTGCTTTACTTGATTAAGAGTATATGAGTAAAGAGTATTTTATTTCAAGTTTATGGAGAGTAGCACATAGTTTTTTTTCATATTAATAATTACTTTCAACCATCACTCCAACACCTTTTGTTTGTTGGAGCATGGACTTTTAGGTTGGAAATTTTTAGAGCCCATACTAGGTCATGTAGGCCCTTTGAAAAAAATAACACCCTCCAACTAGGGTTAACATGGTAGATAATGGTAGTGAAAAGGTCCATTTAGGTAGTCAACAGGGTTTACCCTATGGAAACTACAATTCATTCATAACATTAACATTATTATCCTCTTATGACCAAAACCCATAAATTTCTCAATTATCAAAAGGTTAGCTCCCCTCTCAAGGGAGACTACAAATGATATGGTGTTAGCAATGCCCTAAAAGTACATAGGAAAATACAGCCATTATTAGATCTTCAGACTAATTAAAACTGACATCTCAACAATCACTTAATAACCTTAAGGTACCAATAACACTACTGTGCTGCTAGGTAGATCTTTTTAGTAATGTAACAATGTAACATGGTAGATCTACCTAGTTGCAGAGTGTTATTTTTTTCAAAAGGGGTTGCTCCAGTAAAAATACAGTCTGTACTCTGGCTATATATGGTATAAATTTACATTTTATAAAATGAAGTAGGCCCTGTACATGCATTGGCAATTACAAGTAAAGTTACTTGTGTCACGGCTTTACCCTTTGAAACTCTGTTAACATGGTAGATAATGGTAGAGACAAGGTAGATACCAGTAGTTAACATGGTTAACCCTTTAAAAACTACCATATCAAGGGATACTACCAAGGATGTGGTCAGCAATACTCTCCAAGTATACATAGGAAAACATTTAAAATAAACCATCAACATCAAAAGACAGTGTAGTTATATTCTACCTTACTAGGTAGTTCTCTGTGGTTCTAGGTAGATCTCCCAAGTAATTTAAAATGGTAGACCTACTCGTCAGAGAGTGTTATTTTTAAAGCAATTAGAATTATTGAAATAAACATCAAGTGTTTTCAAAAAAGGAGTTTTGCATGGATGGATATACCACCTGTGGATAAAAAAATTGGTTTTTATCCTGTTTCTTTTTCAAATTCTTGCATGAACGGTCTCATTGTTGTCTTTATAATTCAGTTTTTACTGAGCTAATAATACATGTTTACCTTGTACGTGAAATTAATCATCATAAAGTTACAAAAAACCTTTATTTGAAATCTTGAATAAATGATTAGAATAATTTCAATGCCACAAAGTTGACAATATCATAATCTTATTAATCAAATTTTTATTAAAATGTTATTAGTGTATTATGTTTTATTATTATTGAACACAAAGATAACGACAGAAAATGCTGAAAAGAACTTGCAATATCAGCCGTCAATAATTACAAAGAAATTCTAAAAAGCAAAAAAAAAATGTGTATGTCAGAATTATACTGTATTATGTACAATTCCGAATTGTGGACACTAAAAAATAAACTAAAGGGGGAATCAAGTGTCTCCAGAGAAAACTATTAACAATTTCCTCCTGCCAACTTCATTTGGCGGAGATAAATATTATAAAAATTAAGTGGCCCTACTCAAAAAAAAGGAAATTAGTACAGTTACGATTATATACGAAGTACAACAAATGTTTTGAAAATCTTTACAAATAGTTTCTTTTTGTTTGTATATTTTCGCAAATGTCCATAAATGGAAATTATTTGCAAAATATTTTCGAAATCTGCGAGCAATTTCTGATAAGTGTACAATGTCATTGACTTAATTACAATTATGACTATATACGATTTCTTTTACGACCGTTTACGAATTTAATGAGTTCTTAAACAATTGCAAAAGTTTTGAACATTTCAAAACCTCCATAAATATCAATACAAATCCCTGATAAATTTACTAATAATTATGAATACTTTCTTATCATAAATTTACTAATAATTATGAATACTTTCTTATCATCATAAATATAATTTTGAGTCATTTGCGACCACTTTACGAGTACTTTACGAGTACTCTTGAACTCTATTCATAAATAGTCGCAACCAGATTCGTCTAAGTGGGAAAAGGAAGAGTGTGGATACAAAAATGTGTATATTTTGCAGATTTTCTGAGATTTGTAATCTTTTCTTTATTTGGTGTTTGGTAGGCTATCTTTTCAGTACCCTGTTGCCCTATTAATATTAAAGCCTCAAATGCTCAAATCTTTGCGTCTAATTATCCTTATAATGTCATAAAAAGGAGAAAGATTAATATTGGATAAATGTACAGAAAAATTTGTTGTGACCTAATTGATAATAATAATAATTCACAGTATTTCAACAGTACGATAATGATGAAAACAATTTTCAAATTAAGTCCTAAATCCAAAGTGGGTCTACTACTACTCATATTACACAGTAATAAAGAATAGGAAAATTGCTGATTTTGAAAGGGTTGTGTTTCAAAACCATGTCAACAATGACAATTTAAAATTATCTATTTGTATGTAATTTCATCAGATCTTTACATAAGGTGCGAGTTATATTTGTAATTTTATTTTGGTTTTCAAACACAACCCTTTTATCTGTGATTTCCTTATTCTTTAACACTTGTATAATATAAGTAGTAGACCCACTTTTAATTTGGGACTGCTTTGCAATGTGTTTTGCAGCGTTATTTCACTGTTGAAATGTTGTGAATTTTTACCAGTGAGCTTGTAACTAATTGTTGTATAGATTATCCATAAATATTTTAATCCCAGTCTTCCTCATTAAAGTTTACATTACAACTTACCATACATTGTGATCTATTAGAAAATTGTTGTTTTCCAACCATGAGACTAATTGGGGAGAACTCGTATATAGCACAACATAAAAAAAATATGCCACCGTTCTGTGCATGTGTCCACTGCTAAAATTAATTGCTTATGATCGCTTCTATGCCTAGAATAATTCTGCTGTATTACTAGGCTAAATGTGAGGTCTCACCACAAAATGGGTTGCATCATAGGTGAGATAAAAATTAAGATCGCCAAAATAGTTAAGTCAACTTTTTGAAAAATTTAGTTTTAATCAATTAAGAGTAATATGGTACTTTAATTTCATTGTAATATATACGTTTTAGGTTAGTTTTATTATACTGGAACAGGTCCTTTAATGAGATTTACTGATTTCATGGTCTTTTAATCATTTATCTTTAAATTGCTTTATGGGCGAAAAGGATCATATCTTTGGATCTACGTATCCAATCAATGTAATTTAAAGTGTATATTGTAGCTTATATTGTGGTCTGTTATAAGGGACCAATAGTCCAATTTATGATCTTTTCTACTCATTTTGTGGTGATACCACTGATCTCTATTATATTGGCAATAATAGAGATCAGTGGGTGATACCCTACAATGGCTATTTATAAGACAGTTTTTATGGATCAGTCATGTCTATTGCCATAGAGGGCAGTAGACCTAAAAATTCAACCCACTGCCAATTGCTCCCACACTCATTCATGTTTGAAAAAGAAAATCTGATGTATATAATTTGATAATGAGTGTTGAAATTTGTTTTGTTTGTGTTATCTATTATTAATATTTATTAGCATCCCCAAGAGCAAAGCGTTAGGGAGGTTATTGTTTTTAACATGTGTTTTCACGGCGGTTGTGGTGGATTTGTTGGACAAAGTTTGTTACCATGATAACTAAAATTCATAAAGTTTGATTGGTTTCAAACTTTGAAGAATGCAAGTTTAAGACAAGAAGACAGACCCTATTGATTTTGTGCCTTCTACAGTAATTATTTTGTAAATTGTCTAAAATGTCATGGTTCAGCAAAGCCTGGCCAATTGTTTTTGTCAACCCTTTGAAAAAAATAACTTGGTTAACATGGTAGGTAATGGTAGTGACAAGGTAGGTAAAAGTGTAACCGTATAAAAACTACCATATCAAAGAATATTACGAAGGATATGGTCAACAATGCTCTACAAGTATACATAGGAAAATGCAGCCATTATTTAGAATAAACTATTAAGGCATCAATAACATCAACAGACAAAGTAATTATATACTACCTTACTAGGTAGTTCTCTGTATTGCTAGGTAGATCTCCCTAGTAATTTAACATGGTAGATCTACCTAGTCAAAGGGTGATATTTTTTTCAAAGGGTTTATAATTAAATGATTGTGGATAGAGTATGAGATTAAATAACTGTAGTCACAGTAATTGGCAAATTTTAAATTTGAATTTTAGAAAATAAACCCACATTTTTAAACCTTAATGAACACAGAATTTAACATCAAAATCAAAACCCATTTTCCTGTCCATACGTTCAGTATATCATTGTTTTTCTGGATTAACTATCTAAAAAACACCGTTTAAAATTACTGTTTTCAGAATTTACGATCGATGGAAAAACAGGGTTACCGTATTGTAAAACAAATAGCTTCTTATGAGATATTGAGACAAGTCTTCATCATACTGTACTCAGTGTACTCTTACCTGAAGTACACTGCATGCAAGAACATATGTCTTGGAAGTGTTATTCAGTGTGTGATTAATTAAATGGTTCATGATTTGGCAGTGAAATATTATTGGATTGGAGCAATAGTCGTTATTTTACTGCTATATCTTATTTTTATTTCCGCTAGAGATTAAAGTAGTATTAAAGGTACTTAAACTTTCACCTCATTGTTGTGTAGCCCTTTTTATAGCTCCTGCTGAATGAGCCCTACTGCTCATCTTTGAAGCCGGGCACTCACTGCTTGTGCGATGGCTGTACGACAGTCTCACGTCTAAACCGTCGCTCCCTGTGTGTGTGGTTGCCAGACGCGATGAGAGTCTCTACTCGTCGGCCGAAGATTTTTTAGTGATTTCCCTGTCAAATCACCAAAAAAAATGTTAAAATTCTGCGAGGCCTACTCTGAATTTGGTCTAGCCCCAACAGGGGGCAAGTAACTTTATTACTAATATTAAGTACTCCTGCTGTCCGTTTTTTAAAAAGAGATAAATGTAAAAATATTTTTAAAACGATGCATCACTAATGTGTAAATATTTACACACTCTCTATCTATTTATATAGTTTCAAAGTGTAGAAACAGGCTAATAAGGAGGTCATCTCTTAAGCAAAATTATTGTAGAAGTATTTCCTGTCAAATATGTCTGTCCCCATGGCAACATATTGTTGTTTAGAGCAACATTTTCCACTATGACACAATATATCTCATCCCTTTTGTCAGATCAGGGAGGTATTGTCTGTTTTATTATTCAACCTTTCTTTAATTAGGTAGTTAAGCTGTCAGCACTACCTGATTTTAGACATTAATTAAAAATAGATATAGGCTAATAACTGGGAGGTTATCTGTTCGAATCCTTTGTGAATCACTTCCAGATTTGATTGGTTTTTTGTGAGGTTGTCGATTTTGTATTTAACCTTTAATAATATTATGTAGTTAGTTGTCACTACATTGTTTCAGAAATTAATTAATATCAGATACAGGTTAATAAAACTTGGAGGTCATTGGTTCGAATCCCTTCTGAATCACTTGCAAATTTAGTATCCCTAGTGATTAAAATTGTTAGAGCTATTGAGTGTTCTGGGTAATATATATGTCAAGTGTAGGAAGAATTTACATCTATCAATGACAATGATAAGATATAGAAAACTTATTGTGTAATAAATTATGACTGACACTAAGTGAATTAATTAGCTGTTATGTTAATTTTCATATCTTCCTAATGACAGGAAGTGAAGAGTTGACACAGTTTCAGTTTTCTAAACCCTGACAATGAACGCAATATTTATTATTGTGGAACAATTAAACTTACCTATGCCTCGAAAAAAACTGTCAACATGGTAGATAATAGTAGTGACAAGATATGTAGTTAAAATGAACCTTAGAGTAATTAATTAGAACTGGTGGTAGTACAGGGCCTACACAGCAAAAGAGTTAATGCCCTTCACTCTTTATACCCTGGAGAAAAAGAGTCAACAAAGATTGGAGGTCACTTGCGTGCTTTCATCTGCTTTCCCGTACTAAATTGATGCATGTTATAGTCTTGATTTTGCATTTCTGCGTATCCTTGTTTCGTAGACCTGGACAACTTATGCGTTACTGTCCTCACTTGTGTGCACATACCAGCCAATTATTTTACTTTTGCCATTGTGACAATAAAGTTTTATCGAATCATATATATGAGGATTTAATTGCTTAACACAATTGCATTACTAAATAATTTTATTGTCTCTTTAAGTTGGCTCTTATTGAATTTTATTAATTTCACCATAAATAGTCCTTGTCCGATCCCTTAAAGGTCCATTACAATGACATATTTTATCATTAACACAGTGCAGTTGAACCTCTCATAAGCAGACACCTACAGGTCTCGGAAAAGGTGTATTTTACTGCCTTATCAGCACAAATGGCTTCTCAAATTTTAGACACTGCATTCTTAATTTTATTAAATATTGTTTATCACTTTTAAGATTGGTTCAGTAGGTGATTCTCAACCATTACAGTTTAAGGACAATTTTGTGCAGAAATTTGTATTCAATGTACAGAAAAATAACTAATTTTCCCAGGATGTCCACTGTTGAGAAATAAATTAACATACAAAAAATCTAAATTTTAATACAAAAAGTATCCGTGTCCGCTTACGAGAGGTATCTGCTTACGAGAGGTACCAAATGCACTGATTAGATTGGAAGAACAAATGGGTCTTTTAGTGTCTGTTATGGAGGTGTGCGCTTACGAGAGTTGACCGCACAGCACAGGGAGGGTCAATACTATCATGAAGAATGATTATATATTGCTGAGCCTCATTATTATCATCATCATCAATATTCTTATTATCTTTGTCATCCCGAAATTCTGGACCGGGGTTTTTGGTCAGGATATTCGTGATGGGATGATCATATCCCAGTTTTAGGATTAGGCCATCCCGCCGCAGTCCTGGTGGAACTTCTCGAAAATCGTGACATTACGGGAATTAATCACGATGAGGTGATCATATCCCAGTGGGATTAGGCCATCCCGCTGCAGTCCTGGTGGAAATTCTTGAAAATCCTGACATTACGGGAATTAATCCTGATGGGATGATAATATCCCAATGGGATTAGGCCATGCCACTGCAGTCCTGATGGGAATTCTTGGAAATCCTGACATTACCGGAATTAATCCCGATGGGATGATAATATCCCAATGGAATTAGGCCATGCTGCTGCAGTCCTTATGGGAATTCTTGGAAATCCTGACATTACCGGAATTAATCCCGATGGGATGATAATATCCCAGTGGGGTTAGGCCATCCCGCCACAGTCCTGGTGAGAATACTTGAAAATCCTGACATTACGGGAATTAATCCCGATGGGATGATCATATCTCAATGGAATTAGGCCATCCCGCTGAAGTCCTGGTGGGAATTCTTGAAAATCCTGACATTACCGGAATTAATCCCGATGGGATGATAATATCCCAATGGGATTAGGCCATTCCGCCACAGCCCTGGTGGGAATTCTTGAAAATCCTGACATTAGGGGAATTAATCCCAATGGGATGATCATATTCCAGTGAAATTAAGCCATCCCGCTGGGATCCTAGCAAATCCCGCTGGGATCTCACTGAGATCCCGCTTTTATTTTTTACAGGGTAGTAAGTGAATTAGTCTATGTTCAGGTTTCTTAATTTTGTCATAGTACTCTTTACACAGACAGTAATAATAATAATATATACCTGCCAACTCTCACGCATTATGCGTGAGTCTCATGCATTGGAGCCTATTTTAGACATCTCACGCATAAATTACTTGATCTCACGCATTAACAGAATTCTCAGTCATAAATAGTCATTCCAATAGTTTTTCTCACATATGACATAATATAGACCAAAATACAGTAAAAACAGCGATAATTTGGGCAGAACCAGCGCAAAATGGTCAGATGACGTTTTTTTTTTTTTTTTTTGCTTGTCAGATCGATAAGGGAGAGGATGTCGCCCAGATAGTGGTGGCGGGGTTTGTTTCACGCATTGGAGCCAGAAAAAGTTGGCAAGTTTAATAGTAACAATAACAATAACTAACAATAACAATAATGGCAGCTTGCACCAGAAACTCTAGCATGAGACATTGCTGTGATTTGCAATAATAATAATAACAATAATAATAACCTGTGTTAAGTAAGCGTGATCATTGATCAAAACATTGACAATCTCCTTAGTTTTCTTCAGAAAACCACAAGATTTACTATTTCAAATATTGTAAAATATTGATAAACTTCAGTGTAATTACTAAGTGCTTTACATGTTTAACTCCTTAATGACCTTTATTAGACATACCGTATTTCAAAGAGGTTGTGATCATGGCATCGCACTGCGAGTCCTGCGGGGACAGATCAAACGAGGTGAAAGCGGGAGGAGGAATTGAACCCGAAGGCACTGAAATTACTCTAAACATCACCGATCCTATTGACCTCAACAGGGACATTCTCAAGGTAATGGATTTCTTTATTTCTAATTTCATGTCATTTATTTATTATAGAATAACTTACAATTATTAAAAAATAGCTAGAGCCATATATTTCAGTGTATAAGCTGCATAGTCGATGCCCAATTTCGGTCACAAAAATTGGTGTGTCATACCTAAAAATAATAAATATTTCAATCTAATTAAGAAAATTTGAGCTGAAAATTGATGTGTCTTATACAAAAAATATAAAAGAAGCACAAAATTTTACATGACCTTATGTTGCAACTTATACAAAGGTGCAATATATACACCGAAATATATGGTAATTTATTGAATGTGTCGGTAAAGATTCAAATCTGAATTGTGAAACATTGATATAATTTCAATTTCATTTTACTTTATTGCTTCGTATGCCATCAAGGGCTATTATCCGCTTTAAACAACACAGTATGCATACATAGTGAAATAACATACAATATAAGGCTTAACTACTGTGTATCATGACAGGGCATCTCGGATTGAACTAATGTTTAAATTATCACAGTCAAGATTAAGAGATGAAAGAAGACGTAGATGAAATGAAAGGAAAGATTTATAGAGACAACAGTTTTAAAAGGAAGATTTAGAAAATTTAGGTGATAATAATATTATATTAATATTAGTAATGATAATAATTATTATTGTTGTCATTGTCATCAGCATCGCTGTAGTCATCATTATAATTATTAGTGAGGTTTCGCAGATTTACGAAATACGAATACGAAAACGGATACGTCATACATTCTTGTAACATTTGAATAGAACACCTTAAATATCTGACACAGTTGGTCAGGATTTTACGATGATCATCAACAATTCATAGGTAGAACATTTGACATATTTTTAAACACATTTAGGAACTTTGAAAAATTGGAGTGTGACGTTTTCGTTTTCGTATTTCGTAAGTTTGCGAAACCTCACTATTATTACTATAATTA
The DNA here is from genome assembly GCA_025631205.1 of Nesometra sesokonis. Lineage (NCBI taxonomy): Eukaryota > Metazoa > Echinodermata > Crinoidea > Comatulida > Antedonidae > Nesometra > Nesometra sesokonis. Next base: position 11,399 of record JAOTQE010096612.1, read on the forward strand.
TAGGTGAACTCCAGGATTAAAATTTCTATAAATAAATCATTGTACAAATGATGTAAAATTTTACCATGTTAGGTCAACTAATTGTTCTATAGGTTTATCCATAGAAATTTCAATCCTGGACTTCCCCTTTAAAGGGCAACTCCGGGATTAAAATTTCTTTAGATAAATCTATAGAACAATTAGTTGTGACCCAACAGATGAAATTCAACATTTGGACAAGGAGATAATGGCGAAAAACATGTTGCAAAATGAGTTCCAAATAAAAAATGGGTCTACTACTCAAATTACACAGTGTTAAAGTATAGGAAAATTGGAAATTTTGGAAGGGTTGTGCTTGAAAACCAAAATCGCATTACAAATTTAACATGCGTACAGTAATTGGAAAGATCAGAAAAATTCACATTAGAACAGGTATATTTTAATATAACCTGTAATACGGTTTTCACACACGACCCTTTTAAAATCTGTAATTTTCCTATTCTTTAGCATTGTGTAATTTGAGGAGTAGACCCACTTTTTGATTTAATACCTGAAGTGTTTTTCTTCATTATCTCTATGTCCAAATGTTGTAAAACTTTGTCAGTTAGGTCAACCATAGAGAAAATGGGTCAACTAATTGTTCTATATGTTTATCCATAGAAATTTCAATCCTGGACTTCCCCTTTAAGACATCATCAATGTAATTTGAAAAAAATTGACAATAAAGAATTTCTATCTGAATTAGTTATAAACTAATAATAATTATGCAATAAAAGTTTATTTAACCTTGTTAACGATGATGAGAAATAAATGTAAATAATTTTATGCTATAAATTTATCGTTTATATTCAGATTCTGATTTTATTGGTCCTTACGGAAATTAGTTAAAAAGAAAGTCGCTCAGGTGGAACAAAATTTATAACACCTATGAAATATCGTAAACGGAAATAAATGCATTAAAAAGTATACAATTCAATTTCTATAATTATTTATAGAGGTAAGAACGTCAATCTTTAAATCGTTTGCATTAGAGGAAATTTATTAAGCCATGACATCAGAGATCAATCTGTACCTGCATGCAAAATTGAATTTTTTATCTTGGGGTTATGAATTTTGCGGTCATATTAATTTATTCTATTAAAGTGGTTTATGCGGTCCCTTGACACAGGATTGCGAACACTGCAATTTATAAAATAGTTTACAATTTAATGAATAAAATTGTTCTGATCTGTTGCTTATCTTGATATGCATTCAAAGTACATTTGTGAGGTCTCACGACAAAATGAGTCACATCGTAGGTGAGATCAGAGTCAGATACTCATGTTCAATTTCTTAATATATTTCATAGTAATATACTTTTTAGGTCAGTTTTCATGCAGAAAAGTTTCCTTCATGTAGATTTTCTCAGATTGAAAGTCCCTTTTTAGATAATACTTTATAGGTGATTTTCTATATTTCAATACATAAAAACTTTAAATGCTCGTATATTTGAATCTTCTTATGCAATGAATGTAATATAAAGTGTAAATTACAGTTTATATTGTGCTTTATTAGAATTGGTACAAATAATTAAATTTTCAATTTTCCTACCATGAGACTCAATTTTGTGGTGATACTTCACATTTGATTTATTAAGTCGGCTTTTTCTTTTGTTTTCTTCAATAGCTTCTCAAACTTTAAAAAAATCTGACTTGCTCACAACACTATATGGCAACGTGAATCGTGGATAATGGAACCAAACTATTGAAACATGTTTGTTAATAATTTGTTTATTTCCATCAAAGTTTTGATTACAGTACATATATCTCTCTCTCTCTCTGATCTTCAATGATTTTAAGTTAAAGTCCAAATGATATTAGAAAATCTAATTTTTGTAGCTTGAGAAGCTATTGAAGAAAACTATAAAAGCAGAAGCTGACTTTAATTGTCTTATGATGTGTAAAGCCTGTACTGTAAAGGTCGCCTAGACCAGTCTAACTTCTGCTTGAAACATTAGAGAAGATTTGGAAATACCCTTTGAAGAAAAACAACTCTGTTAACATGGTAGATAATGGTAGTGACAAGGTAGATATAGTTAGTTAGCAGGATTAACCCTGTCATGACTATCATACACCAACCTTGCTACCTATCTATATTGTCCCATAACCAAGACCAATAAATCTCTCAATTAACACAAGGTCTGCTTCCCTCCCAATGATCCTACCAAGGATATAGTCAACAATGGCCTACAATAGGAAAATACAGCCATTAATAGACATTTAGAGTAATTTGACACCATTACAATCAATTAATTATTAATGATATCAATAACATCAACAAATATACTACCTAGTTACTAGGTAGTTCTCTGTGGTTCTAGGTAGATCATTTTAGTAATTTAACATGGTAGATCCACCTTGTTTGAGGGTGTTATTTTTATCAAAGGGTATTATTTAAAGAAGAATTTGACATTGACATTTACACATTAAATATTTTTGTATATAAGGGTTTATATGCTGTATATGTGTTTGCTAAATTTGTATGATTAAGACTAGGCCTAAGCCTAGGTTTAAAAGTTGCTATTCATAAAAATAATATAAGTTAATAAAAACGAAGTAAAGGAAAGAAAAAAAGGAAATAAATCATGGAGCGGCAAAAAAAGGTTTCCAAAATAAATATAAAAGTATGTATTTATACATAAATTTGGACACTAATCATCAGAGGCTAAATCTATTTATTTATTTATTTATTTGGTGACACAACACCTTCAGAACGGTGGCACACACAGCAATGTGGTGCGGTCAAATGGTAATGAGAAAAATAAAAAAGAGTTAACAATGTATGTACAAAAACAAAACAAAACTTATGCTAGGGATAAAAAAAAAAA
>JAOTQE010096623.1:0-14241 GCA_025631205.1 Nesometra sesokonis
GGACCATATGCAAAACAGGTTTAAGATCCACACCTGATTATGTTTTTATCCTGTATAAATATGTTTGAATAAATAAAAATAAATAAATAAATAAATGGACACTCAATCAATGGTCTTGCCATGCATGGTAATGTCTGTCGTTTATCTCATTGAGTAATTGGTCAGTCAGTTGGTCTGTCTGTCCACTTTTAAATTTGTTTCAATTATTATTCCAGATTATGTTTTGTTATTACATAATACATAGAAAAGGAACATATAACGAGTCTAACCAAAGGAAGCACTTAGAAAAGAACGAGGTTATTTGTTGATAATCGTTTTATAAAGTTGAATATCAGAGGAATCCTTTCTGTTAAGCCTGTTAGATGTTCGTCAGTATATTATTATTATTATTTTGGGAAATTTAAAGGGGAGCACGAAATATAAGAGAAGACAACATGTACTTTGAAGATTTAGGGTAAGGGAGGAAGAAACTCGGCCTTATGTTCCATGGACTAGAGAGAGCGGTTAAACGCTCATTGGCACTTTTCGCCGAAATACGATAACTTTAACGGATGGCACCATAACGTTAACAACTACGGCAATTTTCAGATCCAACGTCCTCGACAGTACGTTAACGTAAGTCCGTCAAATGTGCATTTCGATTTATTTACAAAGGGGGCGCAGCTTATGGCGGTGCTAAGGTTAAAGTTAACGTTAACGAATTTTGGCGAAAACTACCTATTAATAAAGTTCATAGCCTTGGTTTTTCTTACCGTTGTGTTAACTCCTCCCTTCCTACTCTCTTTCAATTTTAATTTACAATCATCAGATACAATTTTAATCGCCAAAAGTTCTGCTGCGGTGTATGACGTAATCGTCGCTTGATCCTCACTTGTATTCTGTTGCTGCCAGATCCAATCTGCGCATGAGTGGGCGATTTTTTGCTGCGCCTGTCCATGGTCTAGAAAGCATGATTCTCGTCCTATTTTTTGGAATAATTTTTCCATGGTTGATTCAAGCAACGGTCTAGTTAAAGCCACAGTCACTTGATCTAAAACCTACAAATTTCAAAAAGTCAAAATTAAATGCCACGTTCACACTTGAAAGATATAACGGTTAACATCCAGGTAATACAATGCATGGCCACTGGTTCTCATGTAGCCTACTTTCCCGAATCTGGATAAAGAGAAATGTTTATTCGCGTCTAATGGATTACCGATCGATATCAAACTCTGATCTATAGTCCTATATAATTTATTAATTGGATCATGATCGGGCATCGTGATTCCGATTGTATGGGATTTTGATTGTATTGGCTGTTCTTACACTAACAATAGAGAGCTTTCGATATGCGACGACGTAGAACCGATCGAATTGATTTCGATACAGACGACGAAGACGAACGCGTGAAATTAAAACACTTTTGAACTCGATCAATAAAACTCATAAAAATGCAAAATCTTCAGAATTCAACTCTTTTTTAAAGTTCTACCATGCGCAGTGGCGTTTGCATGACGTCAATACCACATTTCATGCCGTCACAAATCGAAAGCTCTCTATTTATTGAAATAAACTATCGTGCCCGACCTTGATTACTGCCCCAGTGTGAACCAGGCAATGCTCCACTTGGTGGCGCATTCCGCCCCTCTCTCCCCTCCTTAGACATTTGCATACCAGGTGTAGTTTGACTGTCTGTAGTCGCTTTACAGTTGACTTCGGACGGGTGAAGACTCACGTTTAAACACGATCAATTTCTGTCGATATTTTAAGTGGTTTCACTATATTTATTTATGTCTCTCTCATGCTATTGATAATTATGTAACTGTTATTATATTAATATTTACAGTTAATATGAATTATTATTTTGTAATATTTTAGTTGTACGCATATAAACTCGGAACGCTATTAACGGTATGCTTTGATTTTATCTCATCTTCTATGGTAGCGTTGTTCTGCGATGGCTTATTATGGAGTTTTAGTTTTGCACGACGGATCGTTCTGCGACGGTATAACGCACTGTCGGGCGTACGCAATGTCCGTTCTCATAACAACCCGTTTAGTTTTTCAGGACGGCGCACTTGCCAATTTCATCATGACCAAGCTTTACGTGATGTAGATTAGTAGACCAAAAGATATTTACTTAAAAAGAAGTCAATAAATGTACCAATTGTGATTTTAGACTTTGACTACAACAATTTCTTGATTACAAAACAAAACAGCAAAACACCACTATCTTACAACATGCCTCGGCCTAGTGTAGGCTAAGGGCCTAGGTAGCCTAGCCTCAACTAACTGCACTCTATACACTCTTGAAAGTCTTGTAAAGGTAGTATACTTGATCCGTCGTAGTTTTCGGGGGGACTGTGAAACTGTCGTAGATTTTTACGCTCGACATAACAGGGAGATTTGGGCATGCGCAGTTAAGTAAATTGTCATTTCCTCCGTTGCAGAACGATCCGTCGCAAAACGAAAGCTCCATATTGAACTATGACTGCGACAGTGTAGAGTACACCACGAAATCAAAGGGGCGTAAAAAATTATATTTTAATATGATGGTCGCTATATAGATATTTTTTTTTAGTGTACAGTATTTATAGGCCTATTGATCCTTGATATTTGTATTAAATGATGGTCAACTTAATTACAGTTGAACCTCCCTGCGCGTACACCTCGTAAGCGGACACCTCTCATAACGGACACTAATTCAAAGGCCGGTTTGTTCTTCCTATCTAATCAGTGCATTGTGTACCTCTCGTAAGCGGACAACTCCCGTAAGCGGACGCGGACACTTTTTGTCTTAAAATTTGGATTTTTTTAATGTAAATTTACCTCCCATAAGCGGACATCCCGGAAAATTTAGTAATTTTTTTGTACAACGAATACAAGTTTCTGTTCAAAATTGACCTAACTGTAATGACTAAGAATCATATTACGGAAACAATCTTTAAAATGATAAAAAAAGTATTTAATAAAATACAAAACGTGGTGTCTAGAAATTTGAGGGGCCATTTGTGCTGAGAAAGCCGTCAAATGTGAGACATAAGGATGTATACATCATTTTACAACTTTGGCCCTCTATCGGCGGAAATTCTCGTAAGCGGACACCTCCCGTAAGCGGACACTTTTCCCGCACCAGAGGGTGTCCGCTTACGGGAGGTACAACTGTATTTATTTGATAATTATTAATTAGACCTAACATAGAAATTATATTTAAGGATTATTATAGCATTACTAAAGCTCAATCCAGATTATCAAATTGATTTGACAAAAAAACTTTCACATGCCTATATATGGTCATGATGATGTCACACCTTGACCATACATAGAAATATCATTACTATATATGGACATGATCAAAGTTTTTTTGTCAAATAAGTTTGATAGTTTGGACTGAACTTAACAAGCATAAAATGTCAAAATTGCCATTTTCCAGGCGTTAAAAATTATTGTGGATGAAGTCAGGTGAAGTGGGATATTCCATAAGCCCCATTTCGTAAGCGTACCTGTGAATGATCCGGTGGATTTATGTGTTCATAGGAAGGTGTAGGTGACGTCACTGAATGTGCGAGCCAACGCAGACCATCTATAGCTGGTAATATCCAGCCCGCCATTACTGGTTGATCTTCTTACTCCGTTTCTAAAACGTACCAAAAATAATAGTATTTTTAAAATGAAAACTATAATATAAATCTCGTGTTTTTTGAACAACGAAAACAATTTCTAACGTACAAAATCCTTATAACAATTTTAGTTTATTCGTTATGCTTAGTAAATCCAAGGTTGTTTATGCCTACATAATCATCAGAAAGCTCCTCTATACCCTAGTGACGAAGACAATCGAGATAGATGCACGAATGATTATATAAATTATGTGATTTTCTTTTTAAGTTTGGCCTTCTATATATCTACAGTAAGCGGACACTTTTCTCAGGCCCGATGGTGTCCGCTTGTATATTTTTATGTCATTGTGGGAACTTATACAGCGGAAAATTAGGACATTGGCGGAGGTAAGCCCGTAGCCCCTCCTGGGCTATAGGCCGTCGATTTTCTCTCAGAGTGTTCTATCTTTGGTTTTCACCTCTAGTTTCTTTCCAAGTGTAGTCAATCTCGGATTCCCCACTAGTTATATAGGCATACTAGTCATTGACAAAAATTTTCAGAATATATACATTATATACCCTTTCAAATGTTTATTCCGGACATTTGATTGGTTAAGAGCAAGTAAATATTTTTAACCATGTCCTACTGTCTTGTCACTCTCTGAGTGCTTCTAGTCTTTACTACGTACGGCATTTAAAAAAAAAAACCTGAAAAGGACAGCCACTGGGAAAAATAAATTTACTACGGCAATAAAAATGTGTAGGTCTAAACAACCAACACTGAGTATTTAACTCGGGGCTTGAAAATCCCTCTTTGTGCCAAGCAGAGCTGGCATGTAATGCAGTGAAATTGAAGGATTTTGTAAACGTAGAAAACAATCATGCGCCCTCTACGCTTTACTCAAGGAATTGTTAATTTAATAATTACCGCCACCCGCTCGTGCCGTGGTTTTCTTATCTTGGTAAAGTCAACCTGATCAAAATATAGTACAGTATTTCCATTGTGACTCAATCTAATTAACAGTTACCATCGTCACGTAAAATATCTACAGGGCCGTAGCCAGAGTTGAAAAACAGACGAGGCGAACTTTGGGGGTCACGAAGGATTCCACGGATTGGAACCCTCTGCTGGAGGTCAAAGTGTGAGTCCCCCAATAAAAAGCCAAATTTTGAGAATTTCAGACGAGACCACCGCCTCGTCTGCCTCATGCTGGCTATAGCACTGATCTATTAATTATTTCTACACTGTTGGCTTACAGATTACGGAAGCCCGTTCGTGCCATAGTAAATAAATAATTTCGTGAAAATTAATTGCGGCCGCCAGATAATTATCTGATAATAAATGGTGGTCCCCAAATAATTGTCTGGCGGCCGCCAGATAATTATGTGGAGCGCCAGATAATTATGTGGCGGCCTACAGATAATTATCTGTCGGCCACCACATAATTATCTGGCAGCCGACACATAATTATCTGGCAGCCGCGCCTTTATGATAGAATAAATAAAATGACGCACGGTTGACAGTACCGATAGCCTCATCTATAAAGACAATTACGTGGCGGCCGCTAGATAATTATGTGGCGGCCGCTAGGTAATAAATGGCGGCCACCAGATAATTATCTGGCGGCCGCCAGATAATTATGAGGTGGCCGCCAGATTATTATGTGGCAGCCGCCAAATAATTATGTGGCGGCCGCCAGATAATAATTGGCGGCCACCACATAATCATCTGGCCACCGACACTTAATTTTCACGAAATTATTAATTACCATGGAACGAACTGGCTTCACCAAATGAAATAAAAAATGTATAAATATTTAAATTTACGGTGAGAATAATGTGGAAGAAAATTTAACCAACACACACTCTAAATATAATGCAAAAAGTACCAAATTAAGCGAGTTAAAAACCATAACACTATCCATTCCGCACTGACTTGCTATACAAATGAAATTAAAGGATTTTATCACCGAAATGCAGATTTTGAACCGATATAGTAAAATTCGTGATTTTTGTCGATTTTGAACCTTTTCCGACTCCAAAATTTAATCAGCTCGAGATCGTTAGTCAAGAAACATAGTGGTTTGAATTTGTGGTTTGAACTTTACATTGATGATGATGATGACGACGACGACGCCGATAATGATAATGATGATGATGATGATGACAAGGAGATGATGATGAATTGCCCGTGTTTTAGTCAACTTTCTTATCATCGGTAAATGGCTACCCTTTTATAAATTTTTGTCTGAAAACTGAATACGCCTAAGTGTATGATCGATCAACTGAAATAGGCCTAATAAGACACAAACAAACATAACAATACATAAATACCACCTACCTTGTGGAATTTCCTAATATCCTAGCCAAAAAACCATCGCTGTTTACGAGTATTTGTGTACTAACCTTTTAAATTCAGTCTTTGAAGTTTCTCAATATTCATCCACCAAGCTACTGCGAACTATGCGTACGTCACAGCCGAAGTGTAAACCAATTCCCTGATGCTTGTGAAACTCATTTGGCAGTGCGCAACCAATCGTTCACCACACTGCGTAAAACGCGTTAAATTTAACACCCGATGAAAGAAATCGAAATTAGGTCCAATGAATTGTCTAAGAAGATGCACGTTGGGAATTTCAAAGTATATCTTCACACCATCAAAAACCCATCAATCTTTCATCCTGAATTCAAATGAGATTTTTAGTCTTGCATATTAGTCAATTATTTATAGTTATTATAAGTTCTATGACTCGAATATTTCAATATCTATTTGTTGGAGATTCTTAGTAGAAACGTTCACACAGCTTTAGTTGACTAAGGTAAGTATTTTTATTTATTTAAGGCCTATAATAAAAAAAATGTAAATTTTAATTGTTTTGTACTCTTTGAAAAAGACAAGACTGAAATTTCGATATGATTTGTCTTTTCCCCAACTAGGCGATCGACTGTAGACCAATTAAGCAATTCATTTAACTTCATTTTTATCATTATGTCACAAAATACATATAAAAGTACATTTAAAACATTAAAAACGTTTAGATACTCTCGTTTCTCCTCACCAAGACAGGTGGAATTACCAAAGATAATATCACTGACGAGTGGCTTTCACAAGAGTAACAAACAATTGCTGGAACGTCCCATCAACTCAAATATCCTTCCCGTAATAATCGACCAACAGTACTAAGAAATTGTTTGCTAGATTTTAAATTGAATCGTTAGAAACAAAAGTGATCGCTCACCAGGTCCACGCTTCCAATGCGATTTCGGGAGTAAAAGCGTTCTTCCATTATTTATTACTCTAACAATTGTGGGCCAGGTCGCATGTATTTAACGTTTTGGGGTGTTTTTTTTAGATCTTACAGGGAAAAATGAATGGAAGACAAGCAGATTTAAATACAGTAATTAGAATGATCATTCGAACAAAACTAAACTGGAAAAAAATAGCGAGACCTTTCTGTGGTGGGACTCGAACCCATCGACCTTTGCTTTTGTAGAACGGTCATGTTAAATGATGACTTAACCAACCGTGCTACTCATGCGCTTGTTGAAATTAGCCGTATTTTACACTACTTGATGAAATGTGTTTTTGGTCTTGTGGGAGCACCCACACCCCTAGGGAACACCCTAGGGTGTAACTTTAAAAAAGGGCGATGAACGTTTGTTGGAAATGATGTCTAATTTATGTGCACAAAATTTCATGCACGTCCGTTCAAAACTGACGACGCTGGACGCGTTTAAAGTTATGGTCGCAACAACACCACGAACAACAACCCCAACAACAAGAGCGATCGCTCACCAGGTCCGCGCTTCCACTGCGATTTCGGGAGTAAATGCATTCCTCCATTATTAATTACTCAACCACTAGTAGGCCAGGTCGCATGGGTTTAACTAAGGTTTTTAGTAGATTTTGCAAAAAAAACAGACACTACTGTGGTGGGACTCGATCCCATTGACCTTCGCTTTTATGGTGCGGCCAAAACGCGCCATAAAATTTAAAAAAAAAACTCGTCTAGACACAAAACAGCCGATCGCAGTCATTTAATGGAAATATACCATTTATGGTGCATTTCCATTAAGTAACTGTGATTGGCTGTTCCAGACTTAATGGAAATATACCATAAATGGTATATTTTCATTATGTAACAAGTGATTGGCTGTTTTTTTGTGAACGAACCAAGAGGAACGGAGCTGCCGACCAATCATATTGCACTGAATTGTAATTCATGAAGCGTAACTGAACAGACCAATCACAATGCGCTTAAGTCAAATTCGGTTAAAAGTGACGCCGTTTTATCATTAACCTCTTGATTTACCTTCAGTGTAAATGTAATACACTGAAGTTGAACACAATTACACTGCAGTGAAATTACATTGCACTGAAGTTAAATTACAATGTCTTACACTGAAGTAAAATACAATTGCACTGAAGTGTAATACATTACACTGAAGTAAACTACAATTGCACTGAAGTGTAATAAATTACACTGAAGTAAAATACAATTGCACTGAAGTGCAATGTATCAACCAACGAACCCTTGGGACGAGGATGAATTTAAAACACGTTTTTTTCTCTTTCGTGGTAGTAATCAACCTACTTATTTTCATACATCTTATTATTTTTTGTTCTTTTTCAATTTTAATTTTAATAAAAGTTCTTTTCATTGTATATAAAAACATTTTGCTTATACAGTTTAATATATACTACGATTCCTATTATACAAAAATCTATACGTTGTAATTTTTATTATTTGATTTTATTATTAATTATAAATTAATTTTATCATGATCTCAATACTGTAAAAATAAATGACACTAAAATGTAATAAATATTTTTAAAAAACATTTGCCTAATTTTATTTCACTTGGTTTGTTTTCAACGCTCCAATCGATTATTTTCTTTAAACCACATTACTAAGAAACTTATGCTAAAATTTCAAACAATTTGAACTATATAATAACGTCATAGAATTCAATCGTAAAAGGGATCGACAGGCATACTGACAACATAATCAATGAAATAAAACACACCTGCAAAATTTTGAACAAATGAAATTATATGATTGAAGAAATTGCATATTAAACGTAATGTGAGTCGACGGACCGACCGATAGACTGACGCTTAGAGATCCTGGACGTACCTACTCGTAGCCTCGATAGCTCGAGCGAGGAACGAATTTGGGAAGAAAGATAAATTACTTACGCAGGAGGGTGCATAGCCTGTCTCACTTAAGGTCGGGTTTCTTTTTAAGGCGCTATTGACATCCCATACTCACTTATTTTAGTTTAGCCGTAAACTTACGGCTAAACTAAAATAAGTGAGTATGGGACGTCATTACGGCGAAACTAAAATAAGTGAGTACGGGATGTCAATAGCGCCTTAAAAGGAATCAAGCAATAAAAGTGAATAAACCCGACCGTAAGGCCTATGAGAGACAGGCTGGCTGGCTCTAAATTGTAGAGGTCCCAACGAAAAGCATAATAGTATTTACAAGTCATGATTTAGCTTTTTTTTTTTATAGATATGAGGTTATATGAGGTTTCGCAAAGTTACGAAATAAGAAAACGAAAGCGACGTCATAAATTCTTGTAACGTTTAGATAGAACACCTTGAATCAACGATTCGTAGGTGGAACATTTGATATATTTTTGAACACATTTGGCAACTTTCAAAAATTGAAGTGTGACGTATCCGTTTTCGTTTTCGTATTTCGTAAATTTGCGAAACCTCACTAATAGGGAGTTTTTGCAATTTCACGAAATACGATAACAGAAACAGATACGTCACACATCCTTGTAACATTTAAGTTGAACACCATTAAAGGCCAATTCCTTCCAAAGTTCTGTGTTGTCAACAACAAAATTAAAATATTCTAGATATTACTATAATATGATAAAAAGTATCTGCCATGCATATCTTATTATACTACTTCAAACTTTTAAAAAATAAAGAGTGGAATTTGATTTGTTGGATGGATCTTAAAAATAAATCGGATGAATAAGCCTGGAAGGATTTCGATAAATTTTAGCTTTTTTAGTATGACAGGTAACTAAACATGTTTATTATTTTTGTAAGAATAAACAGGTAGGTTTCAAAAGCAATTTTATTTTGGTGGATTTTGGAAAGAATACGCCTTTGAATATCGGTCACAGATGATCACTACTGTACGACGATCATTCATTATTTGTGTAAGTAAAAAGTTTGTACATTTTTTAACATTAATTCTTTTAAAAACGAATGTGTGATGCATCCATTTTCGTTATCGTATTTTGTAAAGTTGTGAGACTCCTTATTAACGGATGTGTGTTTACTTTTACAGAGGTAATCATTAAAAGAATTGTATCGGTAAACCTTTAGAAGCATATAACCATGGCGGAGGTAATGATAAGTGTTTTGTTGTAAAAAGCTCTTTGCAAGTACTGTACTGTAATAATAATGAATAATAATGGCGTACTTAATTTCAATTAAATTTTATTTTGGCAAGTTCATGGCCATAAAAAATAAACATACATGTAAAGGTAACTAAAATTATAATTGATAAATTGATATTTGCTAATGCAAATAAGTAAACCATCCACAGAAAATATAGGAAGATACTAATATTGACAGAACATTGGGATAAGGACCGTTTCTAGAATTAGATTCTTGACATGAACCAACAACATACTAAAAAAAGCTATAAGGATAGATAGTCAAGATGGTAATGGAACAGATTTAGAGGTGACGTTTTGGGCCGTTTCCCACCACCTCCTGTTTTTAGGCAGACAATGTGTTGAATTCTTATCATTTTCTTTTAAGTGTTGGTATACATAGGGAACAGTAAATATTCACTGTTTCATGATACAATATTCATCAAAAGATATAAAAGTCTTAAATTGTGATACTTTTGAAAGCTTTGTAAGGGGTACCATGGAGTGTTTTTCATTCAAAATGTTTCATAGTAATCACAAATTGTATTAAATTATGACACTTTGAAAAGCATTTGAAATGTAACAGTGCGGATTCAAAATTGTTCGCATCTCTACTCATCTTAGCTGTTTTTTATTTTATTTAAATGTAAATGTCTTTACGTTCATTTGTAAACCCTTACATGTGTTTTAAATCATAAGTGTAAAGAAAGTGTCATTTTCGAGCATCTAGAGGTGCAATATTTTTGTATAATGTTCGCACACCAAATGGGTCTGAAGTATGTGTCTTCTTTAAATGACAGTCATGCATCAATTGCGTTAAATTGTGGTAGTTTGAAAAGCTCGTGTCAAACAAAAAAATCAAATACAGTATCAATTCCTTGGGGTGCTATATACTAAAATCTCACCCCTCCTCTTAAAAATTGCTGTATTCGCTCCTTTTATAAGGGCAACATAACATAATAAAATCTGCAAGTTTTATTCCTATGGCTAAATAAAATTCTTTTGATATTGTTAAAGCAAATTGTTTATAATATATATTTTAATACTATATCGAATTTAATTTACTTTAAGCCTGATGACCAAGCTGTGGATGATGATGTTGTCACTGTCATTGATTGCGGTGAGGAGATCACATTTGGTGACGTTCATCGTCTTCGTTCAAGAGTCTGTAACGGCAATGACAAAAACAGCCAGTTGTTAGACGTGGCGTTCAACTTTGTAGCCAAAGAACCTAAGTGGATTTTCAAAGACGCTGAAATCGCGTTTTCGATGCCAACTCACTGCTACATCATGCGTTCTGGGAAGAGGACAAACCAGTATGTAATACTGATAGGAGAATCGGGGAAAGCAGAAGTGCAACTCAGAGAGAGGGGATGGAAGCTGTTTATGAGGGACCATGCAATGGCTATTTGGAACTGGGCCTGGGATAACCAGGGAAGTATTATTGGTTTAGCACAACTGTTGGCTGCTCTTGTTGGACGGCAACGTGCAATTGAATACAGATCAAATCCCACCACTGATTAACTTATCTTAGTATCGAAGTATTCTTAACGTTTTCGGTCTAATACGCGGTATGGTATGTCCTGTTGTTTTCAAAGGTTCTTCAAAATAATATAAAAATATTTTGTTTATACAGGTAAGTATTAGGCCTAATGAAACAATTACTCTATTATAATCTGCTTTTGTCTTAAGTTTAAACTATTATCTACTGTTTTCAAGCGAATAATTATGATCAAATCAAGTGAATTTTAATTATAAAACTGCAGTATTAAAATAATTTTAATCAAATTGAGAAATTAAGTGTTTTAATTATTTTAATCAAGTGTTTTAATTATTTTAATTAAGTGTTTTAATTATTTTCATTAAGTGTTTTATTTATTTTAAGCAAATTGAGAAATGAAGTGTTTGAGATATTGGTTATCAGCGGCAGATTTATGGGGCGGGGCCAAAAAAAAAACAAATTGACAATGGAGTAAACCTGTATAACGGCATAGACTCTAAGCATTAAGTCAGACCTGTAATTGCAAGCAGGTTTATTTTTTCTTTTTGCTTGACAAGACAAAAATCGAGATTTAGGTCCCCTAAATCACAATCCTTGATCCGCCCCTGGTTATGAAAGTCCAATATAAAGTTTCCAAAACATAACTAAACTAGAGGGCGCTCCAAGAGTGCATACCTCAGCCCCCCACCATGACATAATTCTCGGCTCTATACATTTTTTACCTTTGATCTTTCCCCTTCAAAATTATCTTGATCTTTAACCTTGCCCTTCAAAATTTAATCAGCTTGAGATCTTGTGGCCAAGTTTTTAATGAAAAATATGGCTTGTAAAACACACAGACAAACAGGGCGCATCCAGGCGAAGGGTTGGGAAGTTTCTGAACCCGCCCCTCTAAAATTTCGAGAAAAAAGTAATAAGTGGTAATGTAAATAAATATACATTATTATAGTATTGCATGAATTGTAAGGCAACCATCAATAATGCAGACTATTACTGAACTTCTCAAAATCTATTTCAATAGCTTTTCAATTCAATGTCTGTACAAATATCTGATGACCAAATTACGAAAATCTGAAACCAGAAGTCCACTATTGCAGTGATAATCTGGGTGTGACACATAATATGTAATAATAACCTCAGCCGGATTGCCCAGCCTGGGGCACAGGGGACATCCAGAAGCAAACGTTCTTTTCTAGCAACCTCTTCAGGTAAACTCCCTTGTCTAGCAAACCCCAACCCATGTCTAAATACCCCGCAGTCTTTCAGTTACTTGAAAGTAAATTGAAATGACTGAATATTTAGAGATGCTTCATTCTAGAACTATGTATTTTCCATAGATTTATTATTACGGCTAGATGGTTATCTTAACAGTGTAAAAATGGCAGTCCATGTAGGCGCCTACTATTTTGATTTCTCAGCCTGCGTCACAAACAACTAAGTTAAATAATAATAACTGTTTTATAATTATTATATTTTTGACATTCTTTTGTTATAAATATTATTTAAATATGTCACACATATTTTATGTTGTCAATGTCTTTAGATTTGGATTAAATTTACTTGCATTTATTGATAAATTTGAAACTTCTATAATAATAACTTCTGTAATAATAGATCTATGATATTTTCTCACTTCATAAAGGAGCTAAGGTTATGTTTTTTATGCCTCCATTGTGTTAAATTGAAGCTAGGTTTCATATTCTGAAGTTTTCCATCTTAGCACCAACCGTGGTGGACAAAGGTGGGTGTGGTTTTATCTTTACATATGTTAACACAATCCTGCCTCAATTCATGGAGAAAGACTTTCCTCCATGCTCAATTGCGTTTAATTTTTAAATTTCAAAGTTCAAATTTAAAATTACCTGGTCTATTTTGAATTTGACTGAACTTTCCTTTCCATTGAATGAGTTTTGTAATGCAAGTCTGGTTCTCAACCACAGTTCTTAATCTCTAATTTATATAGGCCTAATGTGTAATTTGAACAGTAGACATACAGTACTTCAACTCATTTTGCAGCATGTTTTTTGCATTACCTCATTGTCACAACTAATTGCTCTATAGATTTATCCTTAGAGATTTTAATCCCTGAGTTCCCCTTTAAAGTGCATTTAATAACACCTTTTTTAACATTATTTACTGTTAATGTAAAGCGCGTTGATACTTTGGCATAATGCACTAGGCATATATAAGAAATACATATTATTATAATTATACATCATTATGTTGTTAAATAAATAAAAACGGAAAAAAATGTTAGATGATAAATATATTAGATGAAATGTACAATAGATAATTACTTGTATAATTGGTGAAAATGCATATTTGTTATAATTAATTGTATAAGATAATAAACAAAAATAAGTTTTAAATCTTTTTTTTTTATATTTTCAACCAGGTCTTTCTGGTGGGGATGTAATACACTTTTTTTTTTATAAGAACATACTTTATAAAATGAGACTGAAATTGCTCAAAAATTAAGAGCAAAATAAGAACAAAGTGGGGCTGAGGAGAAAAAAGCATACTGAGGGGTCTTTTTTTATCAAAGAAAAAAAGTCAAGCTCATCGCTTACTGTTTTCAAAAGCATTATTATCAACTTAATATCAACCAGGCGCGGATCCAAGGGGGGCCCAACGGACCCGGTCCCCCACCTCTTTGAAACCAAATATATATATATATAGAAACGGATCCGTCTGCAGATGAGGGCTTAGTCCTACTGGCTATTTGATTGATTTTTTCCGATCTTAATCGGATTT
>JAOTQE010096634.1:0-14241 GCA_025631205.1 Nesometra sesokonis
TACATTAGCTGTAAAATGATACCAAAATCGGTGAAATTGAATGTGTTTGTGCGATACTAGCTTAAAAATTCAATTTTAGGCAAAAAAGCCTGAAAAATGTGATTTTTGAGAAAAATTTTACCCTAAATGGCAAAATCAACGATGGCATCCACCCGTAGCAGGTGTGTCAACCTCTATAAAATGCATTCCACGTGGTTGCCAGCTATTAACAAAAATTGTTTTGGCACACATTTTTTTTAGCACTTTTTAAAGCTTGGCAGGTCTACTAATAAAAAAATTAGTAAAATTCTATGTAAATTACCATATAATAAAATTATGCTAAGTATTGTACCGCAGCAACTGAAATGAAGTTACCCTATGGGATGTAAAACGAATCTGTTGAAAAGAGCAGCCTCAAAGCAATACTCATCCTCACAGCAAGCCACTATAACCATTGACATATACAAATTCTGGCATTAACAACATGAAAAATGTTTATACCATAATTTTTAATTGTATGTTATAAATTTATTAGACAATATATAATTTAATTTGGTCGAGAGGCAGTTGTTGATCATGACAGAGAAGAATATGTGGTTTATATGACAGGTTGATTTTATTTATCACAAATACAGTATATTTCTTTTTCTTATTATTTAATAAATCCAGTTGTTTTTTTTTCTTTTCTCGCTAATTTAATATGATGTACTAATATAACATGTGAACATTTTTGTCACTAATGGTGTTACCAGCCTAATAATGCTATTAATTTGACAGTTCGTATCCCTCCAAGTTTTACCAAGCAACTCATTGACCTAAACAAACAAGTCGATCCAACAATAAGACGCGGAAAGCTGCGCACAGTAGCTGTAGCTGGTCAGTGTCACCAACTGTTCGTGCACTGCACGCCATCACTTTTACTTAGCCAGCAAAACCGGGCTAATATTGCTATTCTACAACCGCCTATACAAGGCAATTGAAGATTAGAGTGCGGGTACTGATCCAACTATACAAGCAAGATCAGTGATCGCGAATGAATCGGATTTTGTGTCGCGCTTGCATTTATACCATTGACATCATCTGCAATGCAAATTTCGACTATGCATGAGGCGAAAGTCGTCGAGTGTAGTAGCCTGAGGCGTTATTCGCAATTTGCATAACTCCAGAAACACAAAATAATATAATTGTATACACTTTTAATAAGGAAGTAAGCATTTAAAAGTGTATTTATAACGATACTTTAATTCAATTTTATTGTTAATGTATTACCAGTTGATGATTAATTGTTTCATATCTCGTAGATATTTAAAGTGACACCCACACAGTGCTGGTTATCAGAAATTATACATGGAAAGAACAAAACGCAAATAGTCACAAACGTGCGTGATAAGACCGACCGACAGACAGAAAGACAGACATTTTTGAAAAGCTGTTTATAGAGACGCTTTCCGCGTCTAATAAATCAAAATAATAACAGCACAGTGTGGACGCCAGGAATTTCCTGACGACGGGCAATTCCCTCAACAGGAAAGGCACCCCGGCAGATAAGGCAATTCTCGGTTTTCAATTTGACAAGAAAGAAAAATACCTTATTTGCCGTATTTTGTGTGCCTTTTATGGACTGGACCTACACAGCCTCGATGAAATCGTAAATGTCTCCCCGGGAGGGGGGGGGGGCAAAGGCAAAGGTCCGCCGACAAGGGGTTGTAGTCCCCCTGAAACCAACACCCATCAACACCTCCTCCCCGTAACGCTGACACTGTAACAGCGACGTGTGTCCTTTTCGGCGGCTCATTCCCATTTCCCAGGTCGAGGTACAGCATGTCATTTATCTTTAACATGTTTTATGGTCAAAAGTAGCTTTTTATATAGGCCTAATGAACTAAATAATACTGTACCATTCTCTATGTTATCATGAGATAAACAAGTCGATCCGGCAATAAGACGCGGAAAGTAGCTGCGCACAGTAGCTGTAGCTGGTCAGTGTCACCAACTGTTCGTGCACTGCACGCCATCACTTTTACTTCGCCAGCAAAACCGGGCTAGAATATTGCTATTCTACAACCGCCTATACAAGGCAATTGAAGATTAGAGTGCGGCTACTTATCCAACTATACAAGCAAGATCAGTGATCACGAATGAATCGGATTCTGTGTCGTGCTTGCATTTATACTATTAACATCATCTGCTATGCAAATTTTGACTACGCCTGAGGCGAAAGTCGCCGAGTGTAGTAGCCTGGGGCGTTATTGGCAATTTGCATAACTCCAGAAACACAAAATATTCTATTTTATACAGTTTTAATAAGGAAGTAGGCATTTATAAGTGTATTTATAACGATATTTTAATTCAATTTTATTGTTAATGTATTACCAGTTGATGATTAATTGTTTCATATCTTGTAGATATTTAAAGTGACGCCCATACAATGCTGGTTATCAGAAATTATATATGGAAAGAACAAAACGCAAATAGTCACAAACGTGCGTGATAAGACAGACAGACAGACAGACAGACAGACATTTTTGAAAAGCTGTTTATAGAGACGCTTTCCGCGTCTAGAACTAGGGGCACTAATTCTAACTATAGTGTAAAGTTTACTGTGCTCCAACAGGAAATATTGGAAATTTACAGTGTGTTAAAGAAGCTGATGTGGACAGGAAAAAATGAAAATTTATAGTAGGAAAAGAAACTGAGGTGAACTGGAAAAGAATTGAAATTTTGAGTGGATTAAAGAAACTGAGGGGAACCATGGTTCAACTCAGTTTCCTTAACCCACTCTAAATGTCTATTGTTTTTCGTTGGTGGCCCCTAAAATTTACACCAGTTAGGATTAGCAGGTGCGGATGCGGACATTTGGAAAAAGGGAGCCGGAAAGGGGGCCGGTACAGAGCCAAAGTTCTAGAGGTCCGGAGGCATGTTCTCTGGGAAATTTTGGACTTTATGTCGTGAAATGGCCTCAGATGCGTGTTAAAGGATCAATTATAGCTAAATATTTTCCTTTTATAGACAATAAAAATAATATTGATATATTTTTCTTTCCGAAAGGGAAGGAGGCGGGGCCGGCCTGATTAGTACGCCTAAAACATTGCTAACAATTTTCTCAAGAGCTTATATATGCAAGTATGAAATTTACTTGTGAGAACCTTGGCCTTTAGTTAAAATCTTTGTATACTCCTAAGTAGGATTGATGGTACAAAGTCTTCTATCTTACATATCAGCATGCTTTCATCCGACTTATCTTTGACATCTTGATATAACAATCCTAACAAAAACATGTAAACTTTTAAATTTACATTTCATACTGTTATTTTGACAGCGAATTTAAGCATTAAAATTGAAATAAAAACTGAAAAATGATCACTGCAAAACCGAACATTACTTTTTAATGGGTCAAATTAACCACCACAATATTTATTTAGTGTCTAAAATTAATTAAATATGTAATATAATAGTTGCTTTCAATTCTATATTTGATCAATAACTAAATTTAAGAATAATGATCTTGTTATGGCTTCTCTAATAGGGATGGTACTGTGGGCTAAATTTGGAAGAAAATCGTTTTGACAAAATGAATATGCAAAACTGGTCTGGTAAGAAATAATTTGATTTAGTGGACTTACCTCCACTGTCATCCTCCTGTTTCTGCCTTGCTTAATGTTATCTCTCATGCGATGTACCACAAAAAACCCCTTCCTTCTTAAATATCATTAATAATAAAAGGCAAATCAATCGACTAGGTGTTATGCTGCCTATGCCTAGCCATATGAGGAGCAATAACCTCGACTAGGCCTATTTACTCTAAGTCTCGCTCAGAGTACACTGTCACTAGGCTACTAGAGGTTATCCAGTACAGGCCTAGGCTAGGCTTGACCTACATCATCAAACATAATTCATATCTTCCAACATTTGTAGCCTACAAAGCGGTAGGCCGTCTCGTTGTCGCCATGCTGGTTCCCTCGTCTTACCGCATTTTTTTCTTCGAGGAGCAAAGAAAAAAAAGTTTCGCCCCGAATCCCGATATTCTGAGAATTTCGGCCAAAACTGTTTATTTTAGTACAAATTTCATACGTATTTTTGTGATTTTGGTGGATTTCACAGTTTCCCATGAGAACATTTTTATTTTGCTATTAAATTTCAAAAAGCGGTAGGATTTCCACGCATAAACGGTAGGCGGTAGGAGGGTCGAAAAAGCGATAGTCTACCACCAAAATCGGTAGGGTTGGCAGGTATGTATGAACATTACCCAGCTCGACCATGTTTTTGTGGAAAGCTAATATCATATGCATTAATATTACCTTGGTTTCGCTGTAGAAATCGTTCTTTAAATCATGACATAAACGTAACGTTGCACTGCATAGAATCCAATTCATTGAGATGGGATCCTCACTCAGCAGATTTTCAATAACACTAGGCCTAGTACAAGTGTTATAACCATCTAGATTTCTCCACTGATCTGTCAATTACTTCACTTTATTCCATCTTGGCTTTGTTAATAGTTGAATTGTTGCAGAATTAAACTGATTTTGTGTATACTATACATAAAATTCGTCCCATTATTTATGTAGAAATCGTCTTCGAGAAAATCGATTTCGAAGACAACTCCACGTTTTCTTCCATCTGTTTACAAGGTGTGAACTGAAGGGAAACTCTTCATTGCAATTGGTAAACATGACTCACATGATTTGAACGGGCTGATCAAACGATTGACAAAATAATTATTTTTTAATATTAAAATTACATATTTTTGATGCAATTGTACATGGAGAACAATTAGATTTCTCCTAAATAATATTTAATATAGATGAGTCAATCGTTAATATGTTGCCCTGTAGTGGAGTAGAAATAGCTCAAAAAGGGACGTAACCCTAAGAAAATGCAACAAAAGGTTTTTAGCTGATTCTAAAAGGGTTGGGTGTGCATTATAAGAGAAAAAAAATCTTACAAAATCCGACCACCAGAAAGTAGTTTTCTTCAAGATGGTCGCCAAAATGGCCGCCATATCATAAAACGGCTACAAATTGTGATCTGATTTAATTCAGTATCAGGCTGAATTGGTCAATAAACCATTTGAGACAATTTATAAACTTTGATCAATATGGCCGCCATATCATAAAACGGCTACAAATTGTACTGTAATCACTTTTTAAAAACCAGTATCGGATTGATGAACCATTTTAAACCATTGTTTAAAACTTGGATTAATATGAATAAATTCAAGATGACCGCCGTTTTTTAAAATGGCCACCACTATGGCGCCCATATCATTAAAAAATCTAAACACTGTATTGAGTCCTCAGTTTTTGTTAAAGATTTTATTGGTTAATAAACCAGTTGACATGGGATCAGGTCTGATATAAATAAATTAAAGGTGGTGTCCAAGATGAATCTTAGATGACCACTATCTACTGATATAAACAAATTAATGATGGTGTCCAATATGGCTATCATCTTCTACAATTTCCTTTTATTTCTTGATATTTAGAAAACTTTTTTTCTAAGTCACACGCAGCTTAGTTTTTTTGTCATCATTTTTCATAATATCATCCTAATAATTATTTTATTTCCCATGTTTTAACATAAAGTACATATAGAGCATTAATTACATCATGAATGGTTAATAATCACACATATTTTCAAAAAATATGAACATTTTGTAAATTTTAGGGTAGAGATTGCTTAATGTGCAATTGAGTCTTGTGTAATACATTCTTTTGATACTGCAAGTACCTTAACAATTATTTAATTTGCCATGTTTTAACATAAATTTTAAAACCATTGGGCCAGCTACTACATCATATGTGGACAAGAGTCATGTTTTGCTGAAAAAAAATCTTGAGTGTTTGGTGTAGGAGTAATATAATTAGCTATAGGTGCATTCCTTGTTAGTTCCCTTGATCATGGTATCATTCTAACAGTGATTAAATTTGCCATTTTTTAACATACAGTAAAGGACCCTAACCAGGTCATTCACTGCATCAAAAATGGTCAGAGGTCAAGAATATTATTAAAAAAATATGAACATTTTAAGATTTTGGGTATGGGTAATATACTTAGCCATAAGTGCAGTTTTATGTGATAAATTTCCTTGATCTTGGTTACATGCATACCAAGCGGAACATTAATGACGTCATAAATGGTCAGAGGTCACAAATAGTGGAAAAATTGAAAATAAAATTATTCAGTTTTGGGGATCGGGTAATACAAATAAGTCATGAATGTATTTTTATGTGAGAAATTCCTTTCAACTAGGTATCATCCAAAGGATTACTTAATTTGCCATTTTTAACATTAAGTGTATATCAATGGGCCATTAATGATCTGATACATGGCCAGAGGTCACATATTTTTGAAAAATATGAAAAGTTTTTAGGATATTGGTAGTAATAAGTGTAGTTTTATCTGATCAATTCCTTTAATCTCGATATCAAGGATTACTTAATTTCCCAAGTTTTCACATACTTTCATACCTATTTGGCCATTAATGACATGAATGCTCAGAGGTCACATATAGTAGAACAATATGAACATTTTGAGTTTTGGGGTATGGGTAATATACATAGCCACAAGTGCAGTTTTATGTGATCATTTTTCTTTAATCTTGGGATCATCATGCGTATTACTTAATTTGCCATATGTTTTAACATATGATGTTAATGTTAAAACATTTCATACCAATCGGGATATTAATAATGTCATAAATTATCAGAGGTCACATAGAGTGGAAAATGGAAATTTCAGGTTTTTGGGGTAGGGGTAATATAAATAGCCATGAGTGCAATTTTATGTGAGAAATTCCTTTGACCTTGGTATCTTCCTAAGAAATTTTTAATTTACCATATTTTAACATTAAGTTCATATCAATCGGGCCTTTAATGACCTCATACATGGTCAGAGGATTGTGAAAAAATATGAAAACCTTGAATTTTTGGAATAGGTGTAATATAAATAGTCATATGTGCAGTTAAATGTGATCACTTCTTTTGATTTTGTTGTCATTCTAAAGATTATTTAACTTTCCATGTTTTACCATTAAGGTTATACCAATCAGGTCATTCACATGGTTATAAATGGTAGGAGGTCATGTAATTTAGAAAAAAATATGGAAATCTCGAGTTTTGGGGATAGGAGTACCATTAATCGTCATACGTGTAGTTTAATGTGATCAATTCATTTGATCTTTATGTCAGCCTACGGAATATTTAATTTGCCATGTTTTAACATTAATGTCATATCAGTCGGGCAATTAATGGCCTCATATTTGGTCAGAGGTCCCATATAGTGTAAAATATAAAAAATCTTGAATTTTGGGGATAGGGGTAATATAAATAGTCATGTGTAGTTTAATGTGATCAATTCTTTTGATCTTGGTGTCATCCTAAAAATTACATAATTTGCCATTGTTTGACATTAAGATCATTCCATTCGGGCCATTCATTAGGTCATAAAAGGTCAATGGTCACATAAATTTGAAAAATATGGAAATCTATAGGTTTTTGGTGTAGGGGTAATACAAATAGCCATTGGAGCACTTGTTTGTAATCAATTCCTTTGACCTTTCTATGATTCTGAATATGTTTTATTTACTGTTGTTGTAATATATAGGGCATCATAATTGGACCATTAATTATTCCAAATATTGTCATTTGTTTATATATTTAAGGACAATATGGACCTCTTTGGCGGCCATCTTGGAAAAAAAAACACCATTTTGAATACTCATATTGATCCGATCAGATTCTAAGTTGTATTATGCGATTTGTTGACTTGTCAAATATGATTTTGATGAAAAAAAAATAACATGATTAGAGTGCAATTTGTAGCTGTTTTATGACTATGGGCACCATTTCTTGTGGTCCAATTTTGTAAGATTTCTTTCTGTTATTTAGCACAACCAATACTATCAAAATCCAAGGAAGAACCTTTTGTTGCAATTTTTGGGGCTAAACCTTATTTCTACTCCACTAGCGTCAGTGTGGGGATACATATGAAACGATACAGGCTACAGCTGATGGCCAATTTTGGACAATTTGTACATTTTGGTAACTGGACTAAAACCCATTGATGGACTTGAGACTTATTATACGGTCAGGGAGTTAAGGGGATATGGTCCTGCGGTAAAGACCGGCAAGACACATTTCTCAAGGTTAGTGTGTTTCCATGGTAACAGTATATCATTGCAACAAATTAGAAGAAAATCTTGCAGATCATATTACTTGCTTTTTTTTTGCAAATTGCGCACGATACTCGGGACGCACTTTTGTCTTGGAGTAAAAACGTACAAGACACATTTGATACGATTGGTACTGCGTTGTCATAGTAACGACATATAGCAATAAATCAGAAAAATGCAAAAATCATGTTTGTTCCTCGTATAAGGTCATCGGACGCGTGCTAAGGTGTGGGTATTAGTTATTTGCTGCGATACTTCTGTATAGTTTGTGTAGAATGAAGACCCGTCTGGCTTGCTAAAGGGAAACTACTAGTGTGCAATTGGCCAGTAAAGGGAAAGGGAGTGGGGGGTAATAAACCGGTCATGAGATAGATACTCCGGATTTCCGGATTTCTTTCTTTTTCTTGGGGTGTGGGATTGCGTTGGTAAAATATTTAGCATTCCAGGAGTAAGCAATATGGTGATCAATAATTGTTCCAGGCAGGACTGATATTCAGAGTTTACTATTTTGTAAAAGGGTAAGGGGGGATTTTTCTGACATAGATAGTTCAATGTGCTGTCAGGGCACGTATCCCTGGGTCAAGGCATATTTTGGTAATTTACCAAAATGTGCAATTTACCAAAATGTGCCGTAACAGCGTTCCTGAAGCTGTGAAATAAAAATCATCTCCCTACCGTTCTTCTCCCTAACGCTCCAACTAAGTTAGGTGGTGTGATCGGGGCTTTATAATTCAAAGGTGTAATGATTTTAAAAGCTATCGTATTCGAAAATAACGTTGCACAATTAATAATTATGACGAAAATATTATATAAATAATCCCCAGGTGGTACTGTTTATGTTTAGGTCAATTTTTGCGCTCCGATAAAGAGCTCTTGATTAATTAGTAATTCTAAAACATAAGAAACTTTTTCCCTATTGACCGGAAGTTCAAAGTGAGGGAGTTCGGTTGTTTCGAATAAATAATACCACTCAATTTTTTCTGACCCATCTACGATTTTGATGAATTTTTAGCACACTTGTGGGCATCCTTGAGAAACCGTGCCTTACCAAATTTCTCTTTGTTCTGACCATTTCCCACGGATCGAGAGTAGTTTGAAGATTTTGCGACTTTTGCATGAGTTAGTGACATTGAAACTTGCCTTAAGTCACTAGCCCATTATTCGATTTGCATGAATTCGGTACTATTTTCCAACGATATGTCACTTGGTAAACTTTGAAGGATATGACGTTTTCAAGGTCATTTGAAGTGACTTTGACCTTTGACCTACTTTTTAAGTAATTGTTTTGACCTACTTTTTAAGTAAATGAGTATCAATCAATTTTGACGAAATTTGATACACTGATAGGGAATGAAGTGTAAATCATGTCTACAAAATTTTATTTTGGAGAATCCACTGGTTTGGGAGATATTAAAGAAAAATGCTTCAAACAGCGGAAAAAAAAGTGCTGCCAAAGATACAAGTTAAACTTTTAATAATACCACGTGTACTTATATGCTGGAAATGATGGGCCAAGGATTCGTATTATTAGTGACATTTGTTGGGACGTTTGTGACTATTGAGAGCGAGAGTCCGTTTTCCTGTAAATTTGTCATCTAGAAGTAGTAAATAAAAAATAATTCGGGGATGACCTTCTCCAAAATGCGGGGAAAACCTGTGGGAGCTTAAAATTAAAAAAAAATGACCATGATTTAGTAGCTATATCAGCAACTATTGGTTGTAGAGTTTTGGTTTTGGTGTTAAAATTGTTCAGAATGTATATATTCCTATTTGACTTAATGAAACACTTCGTCAAAAATGACAGGAAATTGAGGTATTGATCCTTGATCTGTAGTTCGTGGAATTTTAACAGTCAATATCTCTTAACCTGGTAGTCATACAGTTTTAAGTTGGTGTTAAATTGTTCAGAATACATATATGTATATTTGCTTTAACTAGAAGTTTTTCTATAAAATATCCGGAACAAGGGTTGTTGACCTTTGACCTGTGTTACACATTTTTTTCTGTAACTACTGGTCATTGAGAGTTGTATGTTGTGTAAAAAACCTCAGAACATACACCTTTCTATTTGTTAATAATGGACTATGTCATCTAAAAATTACGGTAAATGGAATTATTGACCTTTGACCTACAGTAAATGCTAGATGGATGTCTATTGTATCTCTTTAAATACATACTAGTCATAGCCAGTTGTATATGGTATCAAAATGCTCAGAACTTTTTATACAGTGTATTGTATTTTTTTTAATTGACAGGAAATGGAGTTACATTTGAACAAAGATATTGCATAGATTTCAGTTGTATCACCGACTACTGTTGGATGCCATAATTCATGAAATTAGAATGTGCAAAGTCTTTTCGGTGTTTTGGGAGGCTTAGGAAAATTATAATTTATTTTATGACAGTGGCATTTTCCCGCTCTTTTTATGATGGTGGTATTTCTTCATCATCATCTTGGTGGCCATATTTGACTTTTAAATAGCAAGATTGTTTCAACTGATTTAAGAAATAATTGACTTTATTTACAGACAACGTTCTTCAAGGATTTTGCAAATTCTACATTGTTAAATCCAATATGGCAGTCATTAATTTAAAACATTCCGTAATATTCAGCGCAAGCTTCTATTTATAATATAGGAATCTTCTAACTATTATTTTAATAAGTACAAATGACATTTTAACTAGACTATCTGGTATTCAAATTTGTCCAAATGACATTGAAGGCCATCTGTTAATTTTAATTAGCTAAAAATATATTTTACATAGGTTATCTGGTAGTATGGCAATAAGATAGACATTCACGCGATATACACATTAGCTCGAGGGTTATTTTTATACAGAGTACTACAAACATTATAAAAGATTATGTTCTGACCATTTTAACACCACATACAACTCTCAATAACAAGTAGTCACAAATAAAATCAATATCATGTATTGTAGGTCAATAACTCTATTTCCTGTCAACATAATAGATTATAGCAAATAGAAAAGTAAAGGCAGCATAATTGATTATAGCAAATAGAAAAGTATGTTCAGATCAATTTGTTAATACACACAATGCTTAATGTCTAGTGAGTAAGGAGGTATAATGAACATTTTTATTATATACAGTCAATTTCCTGTAGGTCAAAGGTCAATAATCCCATTTCCGGTCAGTTTTAGGCGACAATCCATTGTTCTGAGAATATTCACACCACATACGCTTCTCAATGGCTAGTTACATAAATATAATTTTTAAAAATGTGTACCACGGGTCAAAGTTCAATAAAAATTTTTCCGGTAATTTTTGGACAATCATCGAAATAAGGCAAATAGAAATGTATATATGTAGCAGAGCCAAGACAAATGAAGCATAAGTCAGAAAATTGAAAATTGGGTTTTTTATAGATTATAAAACTACACATTATTATCTTCAACATGCAAAAAAAGCACAGTTTCATACGATGCATCCATGCGAAGTTATGAACAATCAAAGTTCGAACATTTAAAATGTAAGTTTTGAGAAACCTGCATTTGAAAATTGTTTGCATTGACTAAGCAAGGTCATTCTAAATTGGATTTTTTATGTATTTTCTGATCATATATCCGAAAATTGCTAAGGTAGTATGAAAGTTGAGTGTATGAACTGTACATTTTTTTATCATTCTTCATCTTCTGCCTATTGTGGAAAACTAGCATTTGCGACTTGCCTTATTTGGTTTGGCTACGTCACATATTGTGAACAGTTTTACGCCAAACTTCAAACTGTAGGACTACCAGTTCGAGAGATATTTACTGTTAATAAAATGTGTGACGAACTACAGGTCAAAGGTCAATAACTCATTTCCGGTAATTTTTTGACAACGTTTCATTAGCAAAATATGCACTGTATATGTATTCTGAACAATTTGACACCAAAATCAAAAATTCTATGACCAGAATAGACAGAGACAGAGATACAGACCGTTAAATTACAATTATGGTCATTTTTAATTTTGAGCTCCCATAGGGTTTACCTATGAAGGCGGACATCCTCACTTATTAATATTTACAATAAAACCTTACATTTGCTCTCAACGGTCAAAAAAGGCTCTAAAACGGATCCCTCGCACATCATTTCCAGCTTATAAATACACATACAACTAAAAGTTTGGCAGCGTTTTCAAGAAAATTCCCTGGTGTTTGAAGCACTTTTTCTTTAATATCTCAGAATCCAGTGGATTCTCCAAAATGAAATTTTATAGACATGATTGACACTTCATTCCCTATCAGTGTATCAAATTTCGTCAAAATCGATTGATACTCATTTACTTCAAAAGTAGATCAAAGGTGACTTCAAATGACCTTGAAAACCTTCAAAGTACATCGTGTTACGTGTCGTTGGAAAAATAATTTACTTAACTATCTTTACAATGGTACCAAATTCGTGCAAATCAAATAATGGGCAAGTGACTTACGGCCAATTTTCTGTTTTCATGTCACTAACTCATGCAAACGTCACAAAATCTTCAAACTGTTCTAGATCCGTGAAAAATTTGGTGTGGCACGGTTTCTCAAGGATGCTCACAAGTGTGCCAAAATTCATCAAAACTAGCCCACTAGCCCTATAATTGAATCTCTAATTATTAAGTCTATGCTTTATCAAGAGAAATACGTTTAAAATCTAATAAATTGTTTTGATTTTGGCCTAAATATATTATCGCTTAGATGTCGAATGAAATATGGTATTACATAATCTAAAAAACGAAAAACGAGAGTTGTAAAAATCGTACACTGTTGAATTATGCGCCATATTCGAAAATGCGTTTTCCTCTATTGAATGAAATTGATTACCATATATATACCTGTAAATAAAGAAAGGATGATACAGTATATTAATAAAAAAAATAAAGGATTTATTGATAGATTAGTAATATAGTAGTAGTGTGTTAGTAAAATGCAATTATTTTTTTAATGCTACATTATTAAATAAAAAAACCATCAACGAACAGAACCATTTATTAAAACACATGCAAAAATGAATATTTTATAAACATTTATAAATGAATACATAGGCAGTAGAATTGATGAATGAATAAATAAAAGAAAAAGGAAGGTTAATACATTAATAAATGCAAAATTAAAATAATTATAGTGTAATACTGATAATTTTTAAATAATGTGGAACGCTTACAGATACTCCAGATGGTTCGACTTCGTGTGAAATGTTTCATTTGTTATACGTGTCAAAGAATTTGATTGAAGCCAGCTAATAAAAAAAAAGAAATTACATTATTCACATATATTGCGATTGATATAGCATAGACTTACTTTATGTTAACATATTATTCAATATTAAACTCTTTGAATTTTTGAAGATTTATTTTTTTCATGAAAATCTCAGCATGTAAATAATATATTATAACGTTTTGTGGCAAAACTAGTGATGGCAGACACTGTGTTTTAATCGAAGATACGGTGTGTTTGGAGGCAATCTTTGATTTACTTAAGTTTTAAGAAGGTTGCCACTTTAGACAATTCCTTTAACATTTTGGCATGTAAACAGCATAGATTAGATTAAAATGAGTATTTTTTTTAAATATAGATATATACTTACATATATACAAATACCCATAAATATACATAAACACGTAGGTCTATGTATACATAATAACTGTATACACATGTATAGCCATTAGTACTGCTATATAACGGTATATAAACACACATTAACACACATGCATGGTCATATGTATATCACTGATTTATACTATATCGAAAACTCATCATATCTCTTTATACCTTATATCTGGTTATATATGTTATTTGTATCTTTTACTTATATATTTACATTTTCAATCTATATTCTATAGTCATAACTTCATGAAATAAATATATTAAACAATAATCGA
The DNA here is from genome assembly GCA_025631205.1 of Nesometra sesokonis. Taxonomy (NCBI): domain Eukaryota; kingdom Metazoa; phylum Echinodermata; class Crinoidea; order Comatulida; family Antedonidae; genus Nesometra; species Nesometra sesokonis. Next base: position 14,026 of record JAOTQE010096634.1, read on the forward strand.
CAAAATATACACATACAAACACACACACACACACCTATGTATATATATATATATATATAGACAGACAGACAGACAGACGGACGGACGGACAGACAGACAGACAGACAGACAGACAGACAGATAGATAGATAAACGGAATTGGATAAGCCAAAAAACGAATGGCGGCCATATAGTGCAAAATTTAATAAATATGTTAAACGTAACGGTAGAGAAAAG
>JAOTQE010096645.1:2192-14239 GCA_025631205.1 Nesometra sesokonis
TGACATTTGTGTGTTATCCTAGGTAAGATTTGTGTGTTATCCTAGGTGACATTTGTGTGTTATCCTAGGTGACATTTGTGTGTTATCCTAGGTAAGATTTGTATGTTATCCTAGGTGACATTTGTGTTATCCTAGGTGACATTTGTGTGTTATCCTAGGTGACATTTGTGTGTTATCCTAAGTGGCATTTGTGTGTTATCCTAGGTGACATTTGTGTGTTATCCTAGGTGACATTTGTGTGTTATCCTAGGTGACATTTGTGTGTTATCCTAGGCGAAATTTGTGTGTTATCCTAGGTAGAATTTTGTGTGTCATCCTAGGTGGAATTTTGTGTGTTATCTAGGTAAACTTGCAACATCAAGTTCACAGCACATTTAGCACTCCTTTGGTGAACTGTGTGCTATACAAATGTTATAATAATTATTGAATGTTATTAATAATTAAAAGGCACCCAATTTGAATAACTGCCCATCTTAAGTAAACATCCATCTAAACCTGAATTTTTTATTAAGCATTTCCTTCGAATAAACACAATTCTAATCTCTCACAGCATTTTCGCTAGGTGTAGGTTTCCATAACCCCTGCCAATTTAAATTATTTTATATTAGAGCGTCCTCAATTTACACTAGTTACCTTATGTGTCCCATTAATTAACTATCCCACTGGAAAAACAAGTACCCCTCAAAAAGTGTTGAAATTGTTGTAAGCAGCCAGTCACTTATTCACCCAAATACACAGCACATCCTACTCCTTTAAGGATTTTATTCTACAGTTTTTATGTTTATTGAAAATATTTCTTTATCTTTGCAATACTCCAGTTAGTGGACTACTTGTCCAATGGTATCCTAGCAGTACAAGTATGGGGCAAGTACAAATGTAAGGAAGCATCCCAACGACCGAAGAACATGAACACAAAACAAATGGTGATGTCAGAAACGCTGGCAAAGGGCCGTGATCTCAACAGCAGTGGCAATAAGGTAATATTTTTTGGATAGTCTTTTTGATTATTTTTTGATAGCTAGTTTTTCCAACTATTAGAATGTCTCTAATTCTCACAAAATCACCACCCTATCGACTTTTCAAGTCTGATTTGAAATAAAGTCAATTGTACCTATGGTTACACTGTATATTGAATTCATGATTTTGGGACTTTTGGAAAGGTCTAGTTTTAGCTCCGTGTTTTCAGGAGGGTTGATTTTGGAAGTTTTTACTGTGCTGTAGTTGTATATAGCCAAATCATTTTGTACATATCAAAAGACATGCTGTGTGTTGGTGGAACAAGACTTCTTTGATAAGGGTTATAAACACAGAGCTCCCAAGTTGCCTCATCTCTGGAATCTCCAGGAATTATCAAATTTTCTCCTTGAATTTAATTTTCTCTAAGAAATATCCAGGGTTTGTGAAAGTTTCACAATTAGACCATAAATTGCTCATTTTTCAAAATATTGGTTGCCAATAAGCAACTCAAAAGTTTAGTAATTTATTTTAACAATGAAAAATGATAATCAGAAACTATTGTTTTTATAAGCAAGGTGTTGAGTTTAAATAAGGTACTTTTATGCATTTTTTAGGAATGTATATACCCTGTAAGTGATATGCCTAGTGTACACAGTTGACTCATGTACCAGACATCTTTCAAAATAAATAACAAGTTACCATAGATTACTAATCTATCAATATTCAAGATATGTATACATAAAATGACACTTTGGAAAAGAACAAGTCAATAGCAACATTAAATTCACAGAACATTCACGGTGTGAAAATTATTACAAATTTTTTGTTACAAAAGATTCTGTAGAGCCTTCCATTAGCTTAGCAGGAAATGTGCAATATATTACTGATTTGTATTTTCATTCATAATTCTGATTCTTAACAATATGTGTGTTGTATTCTAGACTGTTGATCCTAGAGACTTGTGATTGATTTAGCTACTGTTGATCTAGCTACTAGGGTAATTCTGATTCTTAACAATATGTTTATTCATATTTTCTATTGTTTATTGTACTCTAGACTGTTGATCCTGAGAAAGTGGCCCTTCGTTTCCAGATGATTGCTTTGCAGAAACGTCAGGAGAGACTTAGTTGCAAACTAGTAGGTGCTTTATATACCTTATATGTTATATACTTATAAATCATCATCATCATCTGTAAGAATACATTTCCTACTTGAAGATTTAACATGAAGTGGAGAACCTACCTTATACAGTATGTAGCTTTCACTTGTTGGAGTTTTTAGTCAGCCATGCCTTCATGCCTTTTCATGCCTTTTTCATGCCATGCCTTCGTGCCTTTTTAGTCAGCCATGCCTTCATGCTAAACGGTTTTTGTAATCTCTCATCATAATCTGCTTTTAATTTTTTTATATATGGATATAAATTCCAAAATAAAATTTTAATACAAATTTTTAAACAATGAAATGAAGCTATCTTTGTATATTTTCAAAAAATGCAAATATTTTCTAGGCCCAAGTGCATAAATGTGTGCAGGTTGCTGAAGAGCATAAGAAGCCAAGAATTTCAACTGCAGTGTTGAAGCAAGTACTCCACGACCAGAACCCAAAAAGAGTTGAGAGTGCAATCAACAAGATCCCGCAAGATGATGGTGCCGGGCCTGTCAGTAAGTACACTATATCACCCACACTACAATCAACGCTCTTGAGACTTTGGTCATTTTTGTGGGGGTTCAGACGAAAACGTTGTTAGATTTTCTGCTCTAGTTTTGTAGAGTGTAAACATTACCTTTATACTAATGATTTGGGGATTTTTAAATGTGTCGGGTTTAGTGTGAAATTTAGTTTTTCTTGTGGTCGGTTTTGGAATAATTGTGAAAATTGATTCACAGGATTTACTGGGAATTTGAACAGCAACAAGATTTATACTAACCACTTCATGGCTGACACATTCATGCATTCATAAGGTGCAAAATTTAGAGGATGATTCACCTTTTAACATCAAACTTTTTGGCTTGATTTGATTTTTTCGGTGTTGTAGAACACTAAGGATAACCCATGAAAGTCCAAAGTGGACTTATTTTCAAGGGGTCCTTCTTGTGGTGATTGGGCAGTACACCGGGAGATAGCCCCTACCCATTTTCGAAGAGTGCACTGCATTGTTTAACAAGCACATGAGCCATTTTGTAAACAGGACCAACGGCTTAACGTCTCATCCGAAAGATGGTGCACTAGTAACTTGCATTTCAACCCTCCAGCCAAAACACAAGCAGAGTGGCATGGGGTTGAATCAAACCATGTGACGGTTTAGCACACAGAACAGTGATTTTCACCTGTTAACCAACTGAGCTGATCCACAAACGTGGCACTGTTATGGTACAAGCCATCTAAATTAACTGGGTCCACATCCAATATTTCGTTAACAGTGATAGAGCCAGCAATCACATGTTCTTCTAACAGCATTCACCACCATGCCTGATTTCCAAAAAGTAATAAAAAGTCTTCACTAATCTGAGAACCTTGTTTAATGCCTTGCACCACATCAATATATCGCTTATTTGCCTCTAGTCCATTAATTTTTTAGCTTTCTATATTGAGATTGTAATCATCTCACAATTTCTTTCTTTTCTTATTATGTTTAGATGTAGATACTCAACAATCAAGCATGTGTAATATGATGTAATCAGTCAGATGGCAAATCATTCATCCCCACCAGAAAATGATTCTTGAAACCGGTTTTTAAATTTGTGATGATGAGGACCTTTACTACCATACTCTTATTATTATTAATTTTTGTTATAGTATAGTATGCATGGAAAGATTCAGTAACAAACCTATGTTCCAAAGATTCTGTAGTACTTGCATCTAAGGCTGAAATATGGCATGATAGATTTTATTTTCAGAGCCAGTTTTAAATGTTTTGGTGCAAGCTATGCAGACTAGTCGAGGTGTGTGCAGCTTGAGACTTGACCTCCCAACCCTAAGGTTTGAAGACTAGACAGTACACACTGCATTACCTGCCTACTCTTAATGACGTTGATAAACATGTTGGTTCAGCCAGCGATAAATAGTTGAGTTAATGTTAGTTCTGCAATGACGAGGCACCACAGAACACATTCTTAATAGTAAGAAGGTCCCCTAGACCCACATGAGTTAAAACATATTGTAAGAATGGCTAGGCTTAGCCCTGGGGCCTAGAAATATTTGAGAGTCAAACCTTGCATAGAGTCCAACTCTGTGATATCAAAATAAAATTGATATTTGCACGTTCATTCAAATTTTGAAACAAATTCAGTAGTAATTACTTTTCACTAACTAGCTTGCAATCAATCAACACGATAAAGAATTAATGCAGCCAGATTGAAAGTTTCTGATTGGTCAGAATAGTACATTGGTAAGTACATTTATAACATGTTTTTAGCTCTGATGATGAGCTCAGATACACTCTTCTCATTAATCAATTTAATTCCTTTTCCCCAAAAGTTCCAGTGTATTGTATATATAGTTTGTATATTGGGATGTGTGCCACTGTTAAGAAAACGTTTTCCAAATAAATGTCAAAGAAAATGCAATATTTCCTGACAAATTTTACATCCTTTACAAATGAATTTGATGAAGCTTAATCATTATAATAAATTTTAATAAATCCTAAAATGACGTCGTACCATTTTAAATTACTGTTCATTGCAGATCTAACATTCCCTAATAGCTGTATATTTAGATATGTATATATTTTATCTTTTATTGTACATAATTTATAATTTTACAGATGTCTTATTTCAATAACCCCTGCTAAGTCTATGTAAAAAATCTGACGATAAATACACACAATTTCTGTCCAACGTTTGGTAGCACTGTTGTCCCAAACTGCCTTGTAACAGTTTTGTAGTATTGTATGGTATTTCTCTGATTTTTGCTTGTGCACTGGGGCAACAGACTTTACTCGCATTGCTTCAGTCTTTCCAGCTGTACGATGGATACCGACAAATTGCTGGGAAGTAAACTGCAATTGACTAGCGTCCCACACTCTCATCCGCTTCAAACTGCTGAAACTGGAAATAAGCTCCAGTCGTATTGGCCGTAAAGCTCGGAAAAGGATTCATTAATATTAATGACCATGTATGTGTACATAAGATTGTAGAATTTTAGAAGTCAAATCAAAGGACAAATATGTTTTACAGGTCTTAATTAATTGGTCAGAAAATATACATAGTTGAAATACTAAATACAGTGTATAACTTTTAAATATTTGTTTTTATAGCAATTGGCCTAGGCTATTAGCCTAATTTACTATACAAAAAAGGGATTTTTTACCAATTATAATATGTTTAACATGTTTTTTAGCTCAAATTTAATTCCTTTTTTTTCTAATTCTCTGTTAATCGGAGCTATGCAGCTTACAAGAAGTTTTTTTTACATGCTGATCTTCCCAGAAATATCTTCCTAAAAAAATTGTATACACTACAATAAAGTGAGTATTTGGCAATATAAGTATTTGGTGCAATGGTTAAATATGTTGCAATTATTGTACTAACGTTAATAATGGTTTAAACATTCTAATTAATTGTTATCTTGAAATACTTGATGAACTCTTCCAAAAACTACCACATGGAAATCTGGACTTCATACGTTTGATCTGGACTGGACATCCAAATATCACAAAATAAATGTAGAACTGGTAATCTATTTTCTTTCAAACTAAGCTGTCCAGAAATCCAAACCAAATATATGGTCCACAATGGTCCTTTCCGATGACTTGACTAAACTTCACAAACACGCAACATCATCTACATTGAAGGCTCAATAATTTAAATTACACCAGCAGTAATTCCACAAGACACACTTAGGTGGAGAAGGTTAATATGAGATATTAGCAAAGCAGCTGAGGTGGGAAAGTCAACCTTAAATGTCAGGTGGACCACCAGTAAAAGAGGTGAGAAAGTCAGTCTTGACTATCTTGCAGACCGAAAGTCAATTCACTATTTGACGAACTGACAGTAAAGAAAAAAGGAAGGGTAGAGTGGTTGTTGAAGGGTAGAGTGGTTGTTGAAGGGTAGAGTGGTTGTTGAAGGGTAGAGTGGTTGTTGAAGGGTAGAGTGGTTGTTTTTGGAAGAGTTATTATTCAGTTATTAATTCCATTTTATAAGTTTTAGTTCTACCTCTTTTTTAATTTTCAGAGTTTTATATTTATATCTGCTTTATATAATTGTTATAAAGGAATACAAATAGGGAATTCAGTTTAATCAAAAACATTCCATTATCATTGTACTGAAGAAGACAATGGTTATTTGTATATAAAGGAATATATTAATATAAATTGTAATACTGTAGATTTGCAGTGTATTAGTATTGTAACTAATTATAATTTACTGTGTACTTAGCAACCCACACAAATTAAAGAATAAACTATTCTCACAAGTCACTTTTTGTTTATGTTTTGTTATTTTTTTGTTGAAATTTGACATCTGACCATCTTTGACAGTTAATGTGGCTTGACAGAGCTCTATAACTACACAGCTGATTAAGTAGTGGATCGTCTATAAACACCAGTTCAGCGCGGAACTTGGAACCTGGCTCCCTCTATCCAGCACCGGACACTTTCTATACAGCTCTGCTGAATTCGCCCCTTCATGCACCAAATCCCAGCGAGTGTCTACAGTCCAGCACGAAACACAATGACTACCTCCAGTTTAGCCGCTGAACTAAATGCCACTATTATTGGTCTTCTAAGCATGAGATGTCCTGGCAACCAAAAAGCACTCCTATCATGTTTGAAACTAGCTACTGAACCAAACCACCATTTGATCCTCTATTTGGCTTGGAAGATGTAATGGGTGCATAAACCCATTGTAGTCTATCTCTGAGAAGACTTGTTCCACTATTAGGACCATAGATTTGCCTACCTCAGGACTAAGCGCCAGTGGATAGGCTGCGAATCAGTACCGATAGACTGTGGTTCGTATCTTATAGTTAATAGGTATCATATTGTAAGAATATTTACCAATGATGAGCCTCATAAAACGGGACCAAGCGCAAGAGGCAGGTAGCAAACAAGTACAGTACTGAAAATCTTTTAATTATCCATAAATTTAAATTGAAAATATGTGGACGGCTAACTTTTACTTTCTCGGCTTCTTTGTGGAATGAGATACCTATGTCTGTTCGAAACTCCCCCACACTCAATTCCTTCAAAACTTATTTGCTTCAATTCATATAATTACTCTTTTCTATCATTCTTTTTCTCATATTAGTTGCTCTGGTTATATAATCTGCACCTTTGATCATTCATTTTGGAATTGGCGAGTGTTTGGCGCGTGTTTTATATTATTATATATTATTATATATCTAGGGTTCATAATCTTATAGTTATAGTATCGTATTGCACAATATGATGGTGGTAAAGAATATTAATCAATGATGGGTTTGACAAAATTTATACATTATCAGCAACTGTGTGATATGATGTATTTACAAGCAATGAAGGCAAAGGAAATGAATGAAGACAAAAACATGATTATATTCCAACATGATTTGTAGGATTTATTTCATCAGTGTTTTGGGCCAATACTACTGGTGAATGTGCTGAACGAGAGAAATGATGCAATGATGTGTGTATAAACACAGCATAATTATCAAAAAAGTTTAAAAAGAAGCCAACCAGTTAGACTTTGGCAACACAAAAGATATTTTTTTATGGTCTATAACATGGAATTGGTATTTTTCAGGTCATAAACTGTTCTATTTGTAATGAGAAAATATATATTTAAATTTATTAACTTTTTAATTACAAAATATGATGTATCTATTCCTGGATAGTTTTTAATTTTGTAATTTTGCAAAACCTTGCTAATGGCAGGCAAAGATGTATGGAATGGAGAATGCTTCTATTTTAAACATGATTGGTGGGATTAACATAATGAATAGCACTTAAGGACAGGCACACCAAGATGAACATAAATAATTTACATTTTATATTTCTTAAAACCCTGTTTAATATGGGTAAAAATATTGACACCTTGTGCTATAAAACAATTAAAACGTTAAAATTCATCTGAAATTATCATTTTGATTAAGCCAATTGGTGTCGAACATAATATTTACATATTCCCATCTTTAAAGTCTGAATATAGGATTTTCTTAAATAAATCTTATTTGTGCAAATACAGTAAATGTAATACAGTAAAATAATACAGTAACAACAAAAAATCAAGACTTTTGTAAGTCTCAAAATCATTAGACATAAGTCATGGCAAAACCACCGAAATGTTGCAAAATTGTAAAATAGAGTTATTATTAAAACACCGTTACACTTGATGTAAGCTTCAAAATGAGGAGTCCGTTATCAAAATCACACATTTGTAACCAAAGTTATGGAACAAAATAGACACAAATTTTTTTTGTATTTGTTTATATTTCCTGTTATTTATTTACTTATATCTCAATAACTTCTGCAAAAAATTGGTGGTTTTACCATGCCTTGCCCCATATACTAGTATATGTAACATGCAAATTTGACTCTCAGTCAAACTTTGCTGTAAAAACAAATAATATGGACAACAGGTATTTTGTTTTCAAAGTATTAACATTGTATAGAGTGCAGAGCTCACAAACATGTAAATGTTTGTTGCTCAAACTATTTATATACAAATCTGTTTGCCTTTAAGAAATTGTGCATTTTCACACAGTAAACTTACAAGTTCAGGATAGTAACTGATTTAAGCAAATACTTGGACCAATGATGGTTGCCCATTGCAATGTTTAAGCTGTAAGTTCATCAGTCAAGTAACTTTGTGAGGCCTGCATTGAATCATGGTAAATCTTTGATTTGTACATTACAGTAAATACTACTTCTCTAGTTTAAATTAGCTGGCAATTGTGTATATTTCAAAAAATAAAAATTGTTTAAACTGGTTCACCGAAAACCAAAAAAATAGTGGTGTTAAATTGTTAAAACCAGTTCACTGAAAACCAAATAATGTTCAAAAACAAACACTTTGTCCACTATTCAGAAATAAATAAGTTAATATAAGAATATAATAATAATACTGATGAAAGGAATCTCCTGAAGTGGCAGCATGGGAATTGTATTGGGAATATAAATCATTGTAATAATAAAACTTTGCAGAAAATCAAATGATAATGGACGAATTTGGTTTTATTTTGAAGAGTTAACAGTAAAACCTTAAAGAAAATATGGAGCTTACAACCTGTAAAACTGTGCATGTGGGAACCATTAGTGGAAAACTCTACAAACAAAATTGACATAGAAAACAAACTCATTGGTGTGCTTTCAAAACCTGACATTCTTACATGTGCCCTTGGTTAAGATGTTTTCCTCCCATTACCTGTCATACCTACATGCGTCCCTGGGTACTAGATGCTTTCCTCCCATTACATGGCATTCCTACATGTGTCCTTCGGTGGGTGTGTGTGGGGGGGATGGGGGGAGAGAGTTGGCGTGCAACTTCTCTATTATCAGCAAACCGTAGTTGCACCCCCCCCCCCCCCACTTATATTAGGGGATGCCGGGACAACAAAATAGGGAAATAACTTTTTTTTTCTGTTTGTCAAAATCAAACCGGCAACCACGCCCATCCAGAATTTGGAGAGGGTGCCCCTGGTATTATTAGGCCTAAAACAAAATCTTTATCTTATATAAACATGGCATGTTTGAAAATGGCAGTCAGGCATTTCTTTTTTTGGGAAAACACCTGTAAATGGATTTTCGATAACTCAACCTTTCTTATTTCCTATCTTACAATATCCAAGATGTTTTGTATTGCTTACAATTCTCTAAATAAATATATTTAGCTAAAAAGAAAATTTGAAAATAAAAACAAAAAAAAACAAACAAGGCTGACGATGATTTTTGCAATTTTAGGTCTGTTGGGCTTGGGAATCATGAAGTTTTATTTAAGCCTTATTAAAATTGAGTCAAATATAGGTCTATAGAAATACCACATACAATGACAAAGCACAGGTAGGCTATAAACTGTGAGGAAGACAAAGTATCTCTCATTTCACAAAAGCAATAGTGACATTGTAGCTTGGTGGTTATCATGCTTGCCTTCCAATCCAAAGGTTCTAGTTTCGAACCTGACTGAACACCAGTTCTATCCCAGGACCTAACAGTACAACTCCCTAATCCTCATGGGACTTGTATGTCATTGTTCTAATCCTGTAGGTGGCAAAAAAACTTGCTATAGGATGTGGCAGAAATTAAAACAAGAGTATGGGAGTAGGTGGTGCAGCAGTTGTAGTTCAGAATCCCAATCAAGAGGTTGGGAGATTGAGACACATCACGTTTGACACTCATCACTCTTGACAGTTGCTTTTGCACTTGAGTAAAGCAGTTTATTCACATGGTGTTGTTCTACCCAGCTAAACAATGAGTATTGGGAAGCTGTAGGGATGTAACCTGCAATGGCATAGCATCCCATCCAGAGGGAGTATCATACTCTCGTCTGCATCAAGTTACTGAAACTGGGAAGACTCTCCAGTACTTTCAGCCACAAGGATTTAAAATGATGAGTAGGAAATGATCAATGCTTGTATTGCAATGCTTGAATTTTGTAGTATCGAAACAGGAAGTAGTGCACCTACATGAAATCCTATCACGAGATAAGACGTGCAGAAAGACATTTATCATATCTATCACACGCAATATTCCTCAGATGACACGGCTTTGTTTGAATGATAGATACACACTCATACTTGGCTAGTTTCTGTGTCATACTGAATGTCATACTGCTGCCCGCATGTTGAACTGAAAACTCGTCACGTAACCGAGGATGTCTGCAGTTCTGATGCAATAATCCAGCTGCTTATGCTCAGTAGTATACGACAGTCACCAACCATTGTGTGCATGAACACTTTATAAATATATATACTTCATTGACTGGTGACCTTTATATTTAATTTATCATTCATCTTCAACTTTTTGTTCAAAAGTTCATTTCATAATTACTGTATATGTACTGGTGTTTTCATCTAAAAAAAGAATAATAATGTTATTATTAGTTAATAATATTCTATAAAAAATATTAGGTAAACAATATATAATTCTGTTGTAATTACAAGAAGTTTTTGTTTCTGTTTTACTCCCTTCAGTACACTTATTCTCATAGCAGAAATAGAAATAAACATAATGTTTGCGGTACATCATGTATGTAGTTGTTAGCTAATCAATGTTTTCGACCGATGTGTTTCGATCGTCCTCAGGAGTGAGAGTGCCTTCACTCGGCACTCTCACTCCTGAGGATGATCGAAACACATCGATCGAAACGTTGATTAGCTAACAACTACATACATGATGTACCGCAAACATTATGTTTATTGATATCTCACCATGCAAACCTTCAAGCAATATAGAAACAGAAATATTATAAATTTGTGCTATATAACAAATATATATTTTTGTAATTAAAATGTTTAGATTGAATAACAATTGAAATTAAATCAAACAATCATTTAATCATTACAAGTTGTGTGCCTGACCATGGTTCAGGTAGTGGAAAGTCTTAAAACGGGAGGTCCAGTGTACACATCTAACTTGTTACTAAACATTGGGACTGATATATCCAGGAATTGGAAAGTGTCATGCATACAATCAACCCCTGATCTAATTTTGAAAAGCAAACAAACACCTTTCCCCCACATTTCTTGTGATATAAATGTTTTTTATCTAACAGATCTTCTCCTCTAAAGGGGGAAGGAGGTGGTTGTTTCCCCTGATGTGGAATTCAAACACCCTAAGTACTTCTCCCCTATGCCACGGCTACCCAAGTACTCTGGTTAATTAAACATTGGTCATTATGGACACATCAGTGTGCGCATGTTTCTCTGATGTGGAAAAAATGTCGGATGGGAATCAAGCTTAAGTCTACTGTAGTTACTGCAGTAATCTATTGCTATTAAGTCTACTGAAGTTACTGCAGCAATCTATTGCTATTAAGTCTACTGCAGTTACTGCAGTAACCTATTGCTATTAGGTCTACTGTAGTAATATATTGCTATTATGTCTACTGCAGTTACTGCAGTAATCTATTGCTATTAAGTCTACTGCAGTTACTGCAGTAACCTATTGCTATTAAGTC
>JAOTQE010096656.1:0-10488 GCA_025631205.1 Nesometra sesokonis
CTTTGACACGGGGTCAACCTTGATCTTGCTTTTGGTGCTTTTTGCGAGGATTTCACCGCGGTGCAACCAGGGTGCCATGCGAGGAAAAGAGAAATCATCAAAAAATCACCGGAAGTTAGTGGACTCACAGTGCATTATGGCCTACACTGAGTTTACGCAGTTGTAGTTGTAAAATTGATTTGATTGGATATTTTATCGGATAATCTGAAATTCCTGCGGAAACACGGCCAAAGAAAATTTGATTGTCTGTATTGGGCTTTAAGGAATCATTATTGATAAATTCCAAAACTGAGAATCTCTGTTTGCATGTAGGGGAAGCTGTCATGGTGTAACATTAGAGTTAAGGTAAAGTAGGGAAATAACATAGCCAGACTACTGGGCTGAATTACAGACAGATGTGTACTGTGTGTGCCATGGCATATACATTAGAGCTGCATAAGTTATACATAGATTATTTAAGTGTCAGTCTAGGTATAGTGTAGTTCTGAAATAATCCAAGATGTAATTATATCCTTTTGGTTTGTACAATTTAGTAATCTTTTTTATTATCAACTGAATGTTCAAATACTTCTACCTGTATGACACCAGTGCTTTTATATATTGTGCTCTTGATTTGTTTCTATATTCATTCCTGTAAGTGCAAGCATTTATAGAAAGTGTCATTATAGCATAGTCTTAAAGACCTGGGAGTGGATATATCAGACGTGCGTTGTGCATATACCATCTTAAGATTAAATTTAAAAACAAAATATCTTAAGTCATAATTTGAAAGCCTCAATTAACAAATTTATAATGCAGTATATTTCAATTTAGATAGAAGACTTTTAAATTGAATCTGATGAAACCTTATCATAGTCATGTAGTACTTTCCTCGGGCTTATTCTGTTTTCCACTTTCTAATTTGAAATTGATAAATTCAAGGAATGAATAGAGAATTAGAAATTTATACTATGAAGCAATAAACAACATGCTTCTGTACATATGGCAGTGTTACTGAGTATGCTCAGAATGTCAGCGTAGTCAATATTGTAAAATCTACATCCTGATTTATAAATTTTTAACCTTGGTAAACTTTCAAATCTTTTAAAAAACTTTTAGAATTAACTATCCTTAAATATTTCTATATTTTAATAATATAAAATACTAGCAAGCTTATGATTGTCATTCTTCTTTGATTTATAATTACTGCAGATTTAAAACTCAATTATGAAATCACAGTACAAACTTATGCTTCTTTTTCTATGTATTGTGCTTTTTCCAAAAACCAAAAGGTCCACTAATCTAGATTTTAATTATATAAAACACCAGCAAGCTTATGATGGTCATTTTTCTTTGATTTATAATTACTGCAGATTTAAAACTCAATTGTGAAATCACAGTACAAACTTATGCTTCTTTTTCTATGTATTGTGCTTTTTCCAAAAACCAAAAGGTCCACTAATCTGTAAGAAAGTAAAATACTTCAAGCAATGGGATACATGGCATCATGTCAGGATTTGATATATTGATGACACAGCTCCCAAGTCCTGAAGTTTCCAGAAATTGGCTCATCTCTGGCTCTCAGAATTATACAATTTTCTCACTGAATTTAGTTTTCTCCGGGAAATTCTCCAGGTTTTGTGAAGTTTAACTATTGGATCATAAATTATCCAATTTTTTACAAAATTGTAGTTGATAGTATCAGAATCAATCATTATTGGTCCAAATAATAAACAACTTTGATGTTTAGTAATGTTTCGGTAAACAAAATTAGCAAATTTATTATCAGTTCCAAAACATCAGACAAAACTATTGTTTTATAATAACTTGTACACACATTTTTGGAACGGTATGCATTAGCAATGGTAGTTGGGTGACCACAAGAACTTCTCCAAAAATTCTCAGTGTGTTTTTACAACTTGGGACCCCTGTGTTGATGATTAAGTAATGGTGAAACATTAAATCCTAACACAATGTGTGTATCATTGCTTGGAGTGTGTATTATCATTTATTAATGAAGCTTTTGATTTGTGATTTTCTGGTTATCGCAAAAGTAGTTTACAAAAAGTGCCAAATTACAATGCTAACATTATTCTTAACTCCATTGTGTTCCTCAGCATTGACTACATAGAAATTTTGATTATGCATTTAAATGGTTGTTATTTTCTTGTTTTGAATTGAGTGAGGAGTAGGAAAATCAATTAAAAAAATCTCTCTGGTATAAAAATGAGTGCATAGTCCGTAACCTTGTTTTGACCTACTTGAAGCAAGGATTAAATCTGAAATGTTCACAGCCTCCCCTTGCTTCCAAAGTGTGTGAACCCTCAAATAGGTACCTTTGAATGTAATAGTTTAGACTCAAAGCATATCCGAACACCAGTATTATAATAACAGCAGATGTTGTCCTAAACAGCCTTGTTTTCTACTAAGTGTAATAATATGAAATACATAAAGAGAAATGTTTTCGTTTTACAAAGTCATGATGTCGGTAGCTGGTGTAATAATAATAATAAAGATGCTGTTGATTATGCCATGAGGAATTTCTGACAGGGAGTTGTTACTAAACTTTATAAACTGACTTACCAACCCACACAATGAATCCCAGTTATTTAGTGTGTTGTATACATATACCCTAGTATAAGCCCACTAACCTTTAAAATGGATTTAGTCAGTTTTTTGGTAGGCTTATACTCAGGTTTGGTAAAAGTTAAGAGTAACCCTTTTGTATGTATAAAATGAGTCTAATATTAATGGTGATTTACTAACAACTCTCAGGTTCTAGTATGTGTCATCTGCCCTCTATCATTCTTTCAGAAGTGATATAAATGTTTTTTTTTTTATATATTTTTGTGCTGTAAATATTTTGCCAATGCATTGTGGCATGTACATTTAGGTGCTTCAAAAATCAGTTTTTCTGTTTATTAAATTAATTTTATTTTCATATGTTAATACATTGTTTGAACATTGATTTATTGTAGACTGTTTTCAGTAAAATGAAAAATTATGAACTAACTGTACTTTGCAGTATAATCCTGTTTGATCTGCGAAACCTGTTTACTAAAAGCAATCAATTATATTTGGTTTTAATCTAATAAGTTCTTGCATGTATCTATGGAAAACCAATGAAATTCTATCAGCAATTAAACAATAGGTTGTTTTCAACACACTGCATAAATGAGGCATGACACGGCAAAACCCCCAAGTTGTAGAAAAATTGAAAATTGAGTTATTGTTAAAAGCATATTACACTTTTTGCAAGCTTTAAAATGAGGGATCAATTATCAAAATCGGATGAAAAAAATAGACAAAAATTTCCTTTGTATTTGTTTAAATATCCTGTTGTTTACTAGTATTTGCTTATTTCTCAATAACTTCACTTCATGCATGTTTGCGATTAAGGTTTCACATTTTAGGCTAGTCATGGCAAACCCACCAAGTTGTCGCGCCATGACTAGCCTCAAATATGAAACCTTAATAGCAAACATGCATGAAGTGAATGTGAATTAATTGTTTCTCTTATCAGATAAACTTTCACATATGAATAAATTATGCCACCAACAATTTGTATAAAGTTTACTCAGATGAAAACTATCTAATATTGTTTAGAAATAACATTTTGGCAATGTTTCTGCAGAAAAAAATGTCTGATATATTTGATAAATATCCCAAAGTCAATTATATTTTAAACTTAAACTTGGGGCAACTTTGATATTGTTTTTGTGGATTCATTTGCAGTGCCTCGTGATGAAAAGCAAAAATCACAAGAAATCCACCCAAAGTATTTGGCCCAATTAGAAAGAAATGAAGCATTATTGATTAAACTGAGTTTGCATAGGTGAATTTTTATAGTTATTCTTGCAGAAACATGGCCTTTATAGATTTTGATTCGCATTCAGTAGTTACAATAATATGAAAAAAAATTACTGTAGCTGGGTTTTAGATGTTCAAACAACATTTCCTGTTTATCAAAAAATGTTGATCTAGATTCTTTGAACTCAAATTGCTATGGGGTTTATGTTATCTACACCAGTAAATATATAATATTAAAATAAACTCTTTTGATAGCCTTTCTTTTTTATGTATTTAACGTACATGGTGAAAATTAATTAATACTATAAGTGTGTAAACCATTGTGTATTGAGAATTTAATAGTAATTAAGAAAGGACAAGTTATCTCAAGTGTGAATTTATTGATAATTAAAACATCCCATCTCAGATAATGAATCTATAAAAATGTTGTTATGAACCATGAATTTGTTTTAATGGAGTTTTAGATTTCGTTGCCAACAGTGGATTGTGACATGATGCCATCATATTGCATATTGAAGCTCTGTGCACACAGCACAGTGGGACATCTCTCTTGTTCACTGGGTATTCAGTGAATGAGTTCACAATGAACATGAATGATGTCGACTGATGACAAAAGGCAGTTCTAGACTTGCATGTCAACTGTGGACTGTGACATAATGCCATCATATTGAAGCTCTACGCACACAGCGCAGTGGCATCTCTCTCTTGTTCAGTGTTCGTTCAATGAATGAGTTCACTATGAAATTGTCAATAGGGAGTTTTAGATTTGAGTGAAGGTGTACAATGTCGACCAATGACATAAGGGAGTCTTAGATTTGCATGTCAAGTGTGAACTGTGACATGATGATGTTACACTGTATTGAAACGCTGCGCACACAGCACAGTAGAATTTCGCTCTTGTTCAGTGGTCAGTCAGTGAAGGGATTCACTATAAAATTGCCATTAGTTTAGGGACTTTTAGATTTGAATGAACATGAACGACGTCGACAGATGACATAGGTGTGTTTTAGATTTGCATGTCAAGTGTGGACTGTAACATAATGATGTTATTTTAAAATTCTGCGCACACAGCACAGTGGCATCTCTCTCTTGTTCAGTGGGCATTCAGTAAACGAGTTCACTATGAATTTGCATGTGATGTGTGGATCATACTATGATGATGCCATATTGAAGCTCTGCGGACACTGCACAGTGGCATCCCTCTCTTGTTCAGTGGGCATTCAGTGAACGAGTTCACTATGAATTTGCATGTCATGTGTGGATCATAACATGATGATGCCATATTGAAGCTCTGCAGACACAGCACAGTGGCATCCCTCTCTTGTTTACAGGGAATCCAGTAAATGAGTTCAATATGAAATTGTCATTAGGGAGTTTTAGATTTCAGTGAAGGTGAACAAGGTCGACCGATGACATAAGGGAGTTTTAGATTTGCATGTCAACAGTGGACTGTGACATGATGATGTCATATTGAGGTGCTGCGCACACAGCACAATAGAACCTCGCTCATGTTCAGTGGTTATTCAGTGAAGTGGTTCACTATAAAATTGTCGTTAATTTAGGGAGTTTTAGATTTGAGTTAATGTGAATGACGACGACCGATAAAATAAGGGAGTTTTATATTACCATGTCAAGTGCACACTGTGACATCACGATTTCATACATCATCAGTCAACGTCAAATTGAACAGCAAATTCATAGTGAAAATGGATGGCTAGTGAATGAGAGAGACCGCAGACCCCAGTTGAGGAGTAATTTTGGGATTCGTCAGGGTAAAATTTGAGTGTCGACAAGCGAAAAGTACCATCTAAAGCATGGGTTTTACCCTCCCTGTAGAGATATTTTGCCTTCCCGGTCGGAGGTGTTGCCTAGCTGTCTGGGAAGTTTTGGTGCAGCCAGTGATTCAACATGGATATGTAAACCTCCCTATTCTCTCTAGAACTTGAATAATGCCTCGGATTTTTTATACTGTACTTTGTTTTGTAATTCGTTTATATTATTTGAAGATAATCTTCAAAATAGGTACCATTCACATTGATGAACATATATTGAAAATTCAAGATACTAAATAGACATCCCTTATTTTTAATATTTTTGAGTGCTGTTCCTCAAACAAATATGTTTATATAACCCTTTGGTCTTTTCGCACTAAACAGCAGATGACTGTATTAACAAATACCAGGCCCTCACATTTACATAGGCTCAATATAACAGAGGCCACATTCATACTGATACATCAGCTTAACATGCATAATATTTCTGTGTTATCAAATTATTGGCAGCTATCACACTGTAACACGCTTTGTGTGGACATCTGAAAGACACTAATGCTATACAATTGAAAGTATGCTGTTTTATACTTTTATTCAATGTTTCATTTTCTAAAAGTTTATATTTCATAATAGAATATAAATATGAATAAATATAGAAAGCACAGCAGATAAGTCACACACGAAAATTAGAGTAATAAAGTACATTTCTTTTAAAATAAATTCACACACACTGCAATCTGTAATATAATATAATACATATTTCAATACATATACTAGTACTAGTATAGCCCAATATACATCAAGAAATCTATATCATTCTTTGGCATTTACTTCCAACCGGCGCCGCCCCCCCCCCTATTATCGTCAAAACATAGTTGTGCCCCCCCTTATATTAGATGCGCAGGGTCAAAAATTTACAACAAAAACCCACAATACGACTAAAATACGGGACCTGAGCACCAAAATAGGGGAAATGAGCTTTTTTTTTTGCTCGTCAGGGAGAACCTAAGAACCACGCCCACCCGGAATTTGAAAGTGCACCCCCCCCCCTTTCGGCGGTTCCTGGATCCGCCCCTGATCTAATTATTAATTCAGATTTTGAATGTACAAATATAAAAGGACTGGGAAGACAAATGACCTAGGTCTTATATTTAATATGCAAAATACCGGTATTGGAAAAATAACTTGTTATTAAATAATTTAAAGAAAAAGTATAATAATTTAATGTTGAAAAATTTCATATCAAAAATTGATCTCAAATTATAATAGAAATCAATTAAATGTCTTATTTTTTTGTTAGATATATAATATATATTAATCTATTTATATATTAATTTGAAAGAAAGACAATTTACTTCCTAACATTTTGAAGCTCATAGAAAAGAACAATTACAATAGTCATGTATTTTATGATTTATAAGCACCTCTCTCATCATAACCCCTTTCACACAGAACTGTAAACTGGAAATATTGCGGTAATTCACGAAAGCCGGCTATAGTGTGAAAGGGTACTTTCCCTTCAATGCTGCTGCAGCACCAGCATTCATTAGGCCACCTCAGACCCTAGACATATTACCGTTATATTACCATCACTACCTTAGGACGGATGTGTAAGAAAGGTTCCACAGTGTGATGCCTGCTTAAACAGTGAAGCATAACTAAACAAAGTTGGGAACCTCTATAACTCAGACTGCCAATTTTACGGCTTTTGCTCGGAACCTTCTACATAAAAAACTGTCATATTACCGGAATTTGACCTTCTGTGTAAAAGAGTTTAGACCGGCAAAAATGCCAGCATGGTTATGGTAACATTGCGGCAAGTGTCCTCAATGAAGATTGTCTGAGATTTACAGTCTTTTAATTTTTTTTCAATTACTATGGGTGATTTCTTCAAAACTGTGTTTCTATACATGACAACTTTAAATACTTATACAAAACGATTACAATTTTTGGCAGCATATTAAAACTTTAATACTTTTAATTTAGTTTTTTTTTAATAATACCAAATATGCAAAGATTTTCTTATAAAAACACACTTATATAGATATGGAAAGACATGTAATATATTTGGTGTATTTTTTTATTTATTATAGTTATAAATTTATTGTAACTACATAATAGTAAAGATATATTAGAATAGAGAGATAATTTTCCTGATAAAAATATTTGGTATTTTTACTCTTTTAAAATACTACAAATAAGTAATTTTTGATCCAAAATATTATCAAGAAGTAAAATAAAGTAAAGGCCTTAAAGCTTGATGCAACCATTACAGCACGCAATTTAACACCTACAAAAGCATTTGCTATTGTGTCATTTTAGCAAGATGCTACCTGCATTGTTCCATTCTCTGGTAAATATATGAGAATAATCTACAATTGAGTAGCATCCCTTCCAATTCATACTACAGAAACTGGAAATGAAAGGTCCACTAATCAACTTCAAGAGAGTATAATGCATACTCCAAGCAAGGAGATACACGCCATCGTGACAGGATTCAATATTTCGACATAAATTATATCATCATCAGAAATTCTTGATGATGATATAATTTATGTCAAAATATTGAATCCTGTCGAAATGACGTGTATCTCATTGCTTGGAGTATGCATTATACTCTCAAACTAAAAATGAGTTCCAGCATTATGATCCCTAGAGACTCAGAATTGATTTATTTATTCCTGATGCAAGTGGAGGATCATGGTAAAAGAGTTAAAGGATTCAACTGAAATTCACCTGCAGACATCTGGGAGTATTTGGAACATTTATAATTGTTATGTTATTTAAAGGAAGTGAATAAATGTTATATTGAATTGAATTGAATCCTGCTGTCATGAACTGTAGAAAATAATCAGATTGGATATCTTCTAATGCACTATACCTTGTAACAAAGTGCTCCCAGGCCTTTCAAAAGATGTCTAAAATAAAAGGAAAAAAAAGTATTTGTAGTTTCCATTTTTTTCATTCTTCTAAATTCTTGGAAATCAGTGTTGTAGCTTTTTTCCATTTATGCTAAATACATAAAATTATCTTAAAAATTGCAAGAAATAGTACTACATCAATTTATCCTGAGTATTATCCTTATGAAAGTTCATCTATCCAGGTAGAATTGATAAGCATGGAGTTTACAAGCTTTCAGCTTTTCCTGAATCCTTCGTCACGTGAAGTTGATTGGTGACGTCATCAATCAACCGTCTCGTCTGGAATTTTTAGCTCTGTGCCACCCCCAGTTCCTCAGTCTAAATAGGAGAAAGGTTGTACAGACCACCAACCTTATTCAGGGAGGGATAATAATAGTCCTGATATAGATCGCCTCCTTAACCCTTAGTTCGAACCACCTCAGTTCAACCACAAGAATTTTAGCATTGGCTAAGTCAACATAATGTTCCGGCTCTTCTGAACATCTCGTGACCAAGGCTTCAGAAGAACCTTGAGAGAAGTGTTTTTAAATCTAGTGTTTTAAAGTTATAAACTATACGCTTATTCTAAATATTGTAAGAAATGCAAGAGCTTATCCCAAAATTAGTAGTAATTGAAACAATTAAAATTGGTGAAAATAGAGTAAAATTATCCTACTAATTTTATGTTTTGTTGTTAGTTTTAGCGCAGATGTAGGGTATTGATATAAAATCAAATATTTCCTGTTTATTTCTGATACTGGTGTCCTGAGAAAAAAGGAACAAAATGTATAATGAACCAAAGCCTAGCTTTAAAAAAAATATATATCTGTTTTAATTTCCACTATTTTATATAGTTTTGGTTTTAAAAGATGCTTTGCTTTTTAGAGTGCTTTTGTGTGTCACTTACTCAGGAAGGTAGTTCCAGACACAGGCAGTTGAAGGTAGAATTGACATTTGATGTTGAGCTAGATTTGACCTTTTTAAAGCTCAACATTATGGCAAGATGAAGTTTAATATTGTTTTAATATTACCATATTAGTTTATGTTTTATGATGCCTTTATTGCTAGGCCTATGGCTGCCTGTACGCTGAATTGGCCTGCTGAAAGAATATATTATCTTGTAGCTTTTAAGTTTTCATTTATGAATTATGTCAATGATTCAGGTAAAGTGAAAATATGTATTTGTTTTTATAAATGATACAATACACTTTTGTTTAATTCACTTACCTATATGAAACTTTTGGAGAATCTTCAATCTGTAGAATTTTCACAACTTTCCCCAGATCAGACTTAACAAAAGAAAAATATACTTAAATTACAGATAGATATGAAAATAATGTCAGTTTACCATACATGGTAACATTGACAATAGAAAAATTGGAGACTCTTTACACTAAATACCACTGATGGTGATATGCACCCACATGGGGTTCCAATTTGCCATGATATGCATTCCTGGAAGCGAAACCCAGGTCCCCTATCGACAGCGTGAGGCATTCAGCCTACGCATGGTCTGAAATAGGTATCTTGACTAACTGTCATTGCGCTAACTCAGTCTACATTCAGAGGCAGTTGAAAAAACAGGAGTCTCTCGGCCAAAATGGGAGTGTTGCCATATAGGGTTTAAAATTATCCCTCCTAATCCTAAAGCCGGGCACTCACTGGGCAGTGGGATGGATGTACGACGGTCGCATGACTAAACCGTCGCTCCCTGTGTGTATGGCTTCCAGACATGACAGTCTTCTACTTGTATGCCGCCATTTTTTTAGTGATTTTCCTAATGAATCACTAAATAAAACTGTAAGCCGACAAGTAGAAGACTATCATCGCGAATGGCAACCACACACACAGGGAGCGAGGTTAGTCGTGTGACCGACATACGACGCAGTGAGTGCCCGGCTTAACAGTCATTCATTGACTCACCTATTTCAACACATCTACCTGCCACCCACACATCTACCTGCCACCCACACATCTACCTGCCACCCACACATCTACCTGCCACCCACACATCTACCTGCCACCCA
>JAOTQE010096667.1:2339-14235 GCA_025631205.1 Nesometra sesokonis
TACTATTATATTAGATAATTTATTAACTTACAAATTTAAAATTATAACATGTAAGCAGAAATTTGATGTTTAATTATCGGCAAATTGACATTAAAATATTTACTACAATTCATTAATTCTTTAAGTTAAATAACTTGCAAGTTGAATAAGATATAGTGCCATGAAATATTATCTCATATAAATTGGTAATTAAATTATAATATTTACTATTATATTAGATAATTTATTAACTTACAAATTTAAAATTATAACATGTAAGCAGAAATTTGATGTTTAATTATTGGCAAATTGACATTAAAATATTTACTACAATTTATCAATTCTTTAAGTTAAATAACTTGCGAGTTGACCTTTAAGAATTGAATTTGTTTCCTGATTTTAAATAATGATGCTTGGAAAATTAAAAACAATGTTTCTAATAAATACTGATCTGTAACAATTTGTTGGACTTTGTTCTGTTTCGTTGTCGTTGCTTTTCAAAGGAATATTCAATATTCAGCGTAGAAGGGTGGACAAGTGGCTTACTGTACAATTAAATTAGACCTCGTTGATAGTATCGCTCTACAATATGCATTATGCATGTAGAGGAAACCGCTTAGAAAAACAGAATGCGAACAGTTACAGATGACATTAAAATGAAATTACCTCTATATACATTGAATTCTCATTGCATTTATACTTCAAAATGCAAACTTTTAAAGATAGCATTTAAAATTTAAAAAATTAATCCAGAGTTTAATAATGCATAAAATTTAGTACATAACAAAAATTAGTTGAATTTATTTCAATGACATTTATTATATTTTTGCTTGGTAGTTTATGCTGTTTTTTTTCCTCTGAGAGCAGTACATCCCTAAGACAGTGGTATATGGCTTTTGCTGCTCCTTAGCCACTTTTTCAATCTGTATGTTGTCTCTGTTGTTTTTATAATTTAGAATGTATGTCAAATTGAATAAAATGAAGTAAGTAAATACAAAATAATTTTTTTTTATAGAAAACTGACATATTGGTATGTAGGAGGATATTTTCTCTGAAAATTAATAAAATTGCATGGAGTCCCAAGATTTAGAAATAGATTTCCTGGATATTTTCTTATGGAGGCAAAAAACTTATGTGTACCTATTTGTACAAAGTGGTATGACCAAGCGGTTAAAGCAGGGAAACCGTAAATCATACCCAAAAGAAAGGCCTGTTATCAACTGTTTCTGGTGGTGGAATAAGTATTATTGGATAAGGACTATAAACCCTAGGCCCAGTGTATAAAATGGCTTTGGTGCACTTAAAAAGAACACAGTACCTCTTTTGAGATGAGTAGAGGGTTACCCCGGTGTACTAGTCCATATATCTCCTGTCATAGACAGCAGTGTGTAATTTCATGTTTCGGGCAGCAGGACATGACGTGATCCTTAGGGGAAGAGAACGTCATTGAATGATATGTCCACAGCGCCGGTGGCCAGGTACAGTTTTAACTTTAACAGGTGCTTTATAAATGTTAATGCATAATTATTATTACTATTTTGTTGTTGTTGTTGTTGTTCAATGATGTTTTGAGCAAGTTAAATCCTTGTACTCATAGTTTATAAGTAGTAAGTAAACCCATTGTCCAAGCCTGAAGGCTCATAGGACTGTAGCTTATTTCCAGTTTCTGTAGCGTGAAGCGGATGAGAGTACGATACTCCCCCTGGTTACTTCCCAGCAATTTGCCAGTACCTATCGTACAGCTGGGTAGACTAAAGCAATGTGAGTAAAGTGCGTTGCTCAGGTGCACAAGCAACTGGCGTGAGTGAGTTTCGAACCACCGACCTCTCGATTGGGATTCTGAACCGCAACCGCTGCGCCAATTGCTCCCACTCATAGTTTATTAATATGTTTAATTTTCACCCTATTTTATGCAAATGAATTAAAAAATTTGATGATAGTTTGTAGGTCCCAGTTGTAAAAATTAGATAAAGAGGGCTCTAAAATCTACTGTATTGAGAGAGATAGACAAAGACTTTAAAGTTGAAACCAACTATATAATTGTTAGTTGTTAATTTGCTAATTTTAGGTTAGTCAGAATTGTTTAATTTTTATGGAAGCTGGTTTTTACACCTAAGGGCGTTATGAAATAGATCTCCACACCTCATTAGAGGTCACTACAAAAACATCATAAAGAAATGACCTTATTTAGCAAATGTGACTCATCTTTTTATGTATACTCTGTATAGAAATGGGTCACTTAGTCAGACTTGTAAATTGAAAAACCATCGTTTTTGGTTTACTCTCGCGTTAATGGATTTGTTTATACAACTTAAAAAGCATTTTTTCCGATAAAATAATATGAATGTTTGCACAATAGTTTAGTTGTTTGTATATAGTTATTTAGTTCTCAGTTTTGGAATAGAATTTCAGTTCAGCTTCAAATGTTCTTTGTGGCATTACTCGCAAAGTGTCGATAGAATTGCTCATGCATCAGTGAGCACCTCTCATGGAAAAGGGGGTATTAGAGATAATGTAGAGCTATACAGACTTTTGGCTTGATCAAATCTCCAGAGGGTTGCTTACATATATAGAACCTTGAACCTATTGCAGTTTACTGATGAAAGGTTGGCTGCTTACATACAATACATGTATACAAAATAACTAACACTAAGCTCCACTCTATCCGATACTGCCTGGGAACCGGGATTAAGACACAACAATTTTTCAATACTTGATCCGAACTCAATTGGCTGTTATCCATGCTGATATAATTTGATTTTGATTGATTAACCGATTCGATAAAAGTGCACGCTGTTTAAGTAACTCGTTTTATGAATCGTTTGCTATTAATTGTTCGCATGTTTTATTGTTATCGGGCTAGTAATTATCGTCTGTTTTATTTCTGTATAAGCCAGTAATTACCTAGAATATTGGTTGCTGTTTAATACCCTTAAAATAATTGTTTCATTCTTTGTATTTTTATATGCTTCAAATTTTATTTTTATGGAACTTTTCTTTAGTAAAATGGGTTACACAATAATGGCTCGAATGATTGAATTCATACAGAATAATTGTACCGCAGTAGTATACAAATAATAACATTTTCAATATTATCAGAAGTCTCAAGTTGTAAAAACAGAATTCCTGGAGATTTTTTTGTGGTTGTCCGTATACTATTTGTAATGTGTACACTTCATAAAATGTGTGTAAAATACCCTTGTTTAAACACATTGCTTATTATGAAACAGTAGTTTCTGATTTGTCACTGTTAACATATGCCATTACTCTTCATAAAAAAAATTCCTAAACTTCATATTATTTTTATTGTTATCTAATATTCTGAAAAAAAGGCCAAAAATATAGTCTAATTGTGAAAGCTTTTCAAAAACCTGGAGAATTTCCTGGAGAAAAATAAATTCCGGAAGAAAATTTGATAATTCCGGGAGTCCAGGAGATCATGGAGACGTGGGAGCTATAGTATGCATTATAATTCAATTATATCTGTGCCTTTCTTTGAACAAATTTAACAAAGTTACAGATAAAACGAAACATTTTTAGGCCTTGTACAGTATTGTGAATAGAACTTGTGTATTATATCTGATATTTTCTGTTTACTGTTATTATATTATGCTTTATTGAATTTTATTTTTTCTCTCCGCAGTCCTCAGGCAAGGCGACAAAGTCAGAGACAAAGAGAAAGACAATCACGTAATCTTCACAACAATAACAATAGCAACAATAATATCGCAAGCGGTATTGCGTCTTCTAGTGACAGAACATCATTCCAACCACCTTCAGTCCCGAACCAAAGGCCCTATCCCTCATCAACGTCACAAACGATGGTGCAGCCCCATATTATCATCGATTTTAATGACTTATCTAGAAATAGACAAGTTCCGGTAAGATTTGTTTTATATAATTTTTATCTCATTACAAATTATTCTTATATAAATAGGCTTAAGTCCTCCCCCCTAAAATTGACTAAAAATATTAATCACAATGGACTATTAAAATAGACCCACCGTGGCTGTACATAGAGACGCCTAAGAGGCAAAGACAGACCTGTTATTTCAAGGAAGTTGATTTCAGTGTGTACCTTACCTATGTTCACTCTAGGGTCATTTTTTTCTCTTTTTTTTCAAACTGGTTAAAGATTACCATTTTTTAAGCAAAATTATAAATTCTTAAGCCAAATTTTAAAAAATAATAAAAATAGCCGGAAAATGGATAGTTTTTGGGATTTTCATTTAGCCAATTTGGCGAAAGAGGTCATTTTTATTTTAACCAAATGAAAATTCCAGTAGCCATTGGAGACTTGGTGAATGGTTAGAGTGAGCAAAGTTTACAAGTCCATAATTATGCACAAATTTAAACTATTCCTTGTGGCATACTTTGTAAAATTTAAAGAAATACCTTTTACTTAAAAAAGTAGTAATTATAGATTTTTGTCAAGTTTACCTAACAATAAACGGTTTAACTGAATGCTTAAGACTTAATTTTTCAGTTGAAGCTAAATAATACTGTAGTTATGAAAACAGCCCTCATAAAGATATTAACAATAACTATTTCAGGTTTTTTATCTACTTAAAGAAATAATAAATTATATTATTCTAGGTTAATATGACTTCAACAATAACAGTTATAGATGCATACCACTCAAACCTGTCAAAATCATAAATCATAATTTCACACAAAACAAAGAGTCATATTTTAGAATGATCGTTAGTTTATTTAATCAATGAAAGAGAAGGGTAAAGCAGAATGTCCGCAGGTGTACCCCGATTGTGCCACAGTATAATTATGCAAAATCATTATTTTCAGTACTTTCGAGTTGTATGGCCGAGCGGTTAAAGCAGGGGAACCATGAACCATGCATAAATAACAGCACAGGTTCGAGGGCCACTCGCACCATGGTTCTGGTGGTGGAACAAGGCTTCTCGGATAAGGACTATAAACTGTAGGTCCAGTGTACAAAAATGGCTCTTGTGCACTATAAAGAACCCAGTACATCTTTCGAGACGAGTAGGGGGTTACTCAAGTGTACTGGTCCATACTCGACCCCTGTCAAGGACAGAAGGATGTGCGCTAAATATAGTAGCTGCAAAGGACATGACATGACCCTTAGGGGAGGAGCAAGTTATTGACTGTGCAACATCTAGTCCACTGCACCTTTGATGATTCAATTTGAATTTGAATTGGCGCAATATAATATCTAAATATTATTATAATTTATGACGGTATACATTTGCCTTTAGTGATTTGAATAATGGAAGATTAATTTAATTTTTACATAAATATAAACGATGGCAAAAGTTAGAGGTAAAGTTTCATTGATTATATAATTAAAAATTTACTGTGTATAAACATATATGATATTACTACATTTCCTCTATGGTATAAAGAATTCTTACTACTTAGTTTTAGGAAAAAACAATTCTCTGTGTTCTATATTATTGCTGACGTTAATTTTAGTTTGTAATTTACAATTAAGATTGAAAATTATAATATTTTATGGTGCTCTAAATATTATTTTTATTATACTGTAGTTGCTAAATCTGTTCCGTGTGTTTCTTTCTTGTCTTATATATGATTTATACAACAGGTGTCATATTAAATATATTTGATATATATTTTACTCTCATGAATGTCTGATACTGTATAGATAATATCATCAATAATGTAGTGCAATACAATATAGTTACATTTATACTGTTAACTCTTCCAAAAGCAACACCCTCGTACCATACATTCCATTTGATGTACAAACCAAATGTAAATATTTTATTGTTATAAAATATGTATAGTTTTCTTGAATAATAAAATAAATATATAAAATAATTTCTTACAGATGCCAGTTTCAACCTCAACAGTTCCTGTGTCCATCCCTGTCTCCATGCCGACATATGCAGTTCCAATTTGTACCGGACACACGATCCCGGGATGCAATCTCCACCATGGCCCTTACACGACGTTACCACACTGCAATACTCCCCACCCGCCTCCGTTTCCGGTCTGTGGTGTGGGACACTTTCCTCTGTGTAGTGTAACACAATTACCAGGATGTAATTCACATCATATGCCTGTAACGCAAGCCGGTGTACAGTCATTCTTTACGCATGAGATGTTAATGGCTCATCCCCACATACATCACCATGCGCCTCCAGTACAGTATATCCCAGCTCCACCTCATCAGGTAAGCTATTTACTAAATATTTATGAAGTTATATTTGTGTTTTGCAGGTGGAGCCGCATGTTTTGTTTAGCCTTCACATATTAGTGATCTTTATATTTGCGGCAACATGGAATGTAAAACGCACATAAAAAATAAACCCACTCGGATGTGATTGCCATCGCATGTTTTACGTTCTATTTCAACTGAATTCGATATTGGTGACGCGAATTTAGAACATTCAAATCGCATGAAGTAACACACTTTTGAACTTGACGATAAAGAAAATTCACAAATATTCATAATCTTTTTAAATTTGGAGGAAGTGTCTATTCTAAATTACAATGCATGGAGTTTATTATGTTAGATGGTGTTAAAGTCTGTTTTTCTGTCGATCGTTGTGTTGCGGTTAGTTGCATTGAGTTGAAAATCATTGAAGTTGAACCTATCTCAACTTCAGTGATTTTCAACTCAACGCAAATCGCCGCAACTCAACGATTGGCAGGAAAACGGGCTTAAACCTCAAATTCATCATTATTGGTACTATTTTGTGGCCTGGATGCCAAATAACTTGATGAACATTCAAGATACAGGGCGACATGCAGCAAACAGTTCTGCCATGCACATGGTATGACGGCAGTACCTTTCATGTCAAAAGCTCTCTATTGAATTCGTGGAATCAAACACCATATATCCCATTTCAGTCAGTTATGTTTAGATATGTAGTTCATCATGTGATATTTAAGCTTAGAACTAGGCTATGGTCCATTGTTAGAAATTAGCATTATATGGATCTTCATTACCATAACATAACTATGAATAATGTACATTAATAATAATTTTACAGTGTGAAATACGGTGATGTAACATTTGCATTTCAATCTATTTGTTTGATTTTTGTAATTATACATCCAATCACAATGATGGAAAACAGGATGTTTATTTAAAGCCTTTAATGGATGAATCTAGGCTCCAAGTCAATTACCATATACACCTGCATTTTGACTCTTCTTACTCGTGCATCGCAGCTAGGCTGTCTGGAATTTTTCTCTCATTGCCGCCTTTCTCATCACATAGCTCTTAAGATTCAGTACATAAATTCAACATTAAAGGTAGTTAAATTATCAATATCAATCATGGTATTCTTCTTGAACCAAAACATCTGGTTTTGCAGACGCTTTTGAAGCTAGGATGATTTTACGACATGATATTTTATATATTGGAGAAATTAGCGCAAGGTGGATATATGTAAAGTGCTGTGCTTTATTTATAATAACTCAGACAAGTTGCAGACGAGAATTTTAAAAGACGCCAACAGCATACATTCTCATTAATTAGAGATTTAACAGACTTAAAAGAAATTTTGTTTTTTTTTTAAACCTAAAATCAAAGTAAGTGAACTTATAGGACATTTCGCAGCTGAAATGGCTTCAGCTGGCATATCATCATGTTATAGTTTTTTTGTGATGGGTGCCACCAGTCGATCCTCCCGGACGTAAGTACCCCAACTTTAACAGTAGCTGATTCATGGTTGTCATTATGAAAATGAATAGTAGGTTAAGATGACATAATTTATGTCAAAATATTGAATCCTATCACAATGGCGTGTATCTCAATGCTTGGAGTATGCATTATACTTTCTTACTTGAAATTGATTATTGGACCTTTCGAGTGCTATTGATGTTATTGTGAAATTGTTTATATCATTGAAAGCATCTATAGGGATTGACCATCAACTACAATGGTTATATAAACACCTATTATCGAAATATGTTTGACCTTTAATAGTGTCAAACCTGCTTAACTTTGAGAAATGTAGGCCTATATATTTTGCAGAGCGCAAAAAATCTTTATAGTTGGATTTTGCACCGGCCACAGGCTTAAAATTACGCCACTCTGATTGAACATGCATCAGAATTAATGTACACCCATGTCCCTGGTGTTTGTATGCTTCCTGATGTTGATAGACTCTTATCGAATCAATTCGGTAGGATGAATAGTCGCTCATCTCCAAGGACTAATATCAAGACGAAGGAACACTAGTTCACAATGAAGCATGTTCGGCTTAGGAATCATATAAAAATTACGCTGCTGCAGTTACTATAGTAATTCAATATAGAATATTATTAAATCAGTCACTGAAAAAGTATTATTGAAATTTTGCATGAGATTTGACTTAAGCCCCTTTCACACAGAATATACTGCAACGTTACCATAACCATGCTGGCATTATTGCCGGTCTAAACCCTTTCACACAGAAGGTAAAATTCCGTTAATATGACGGTTTCCTGTTCGAAAGGGTCCAAGGGAAAGGCCTAAAATTGGCAGTCTTAATAATAGAGGTTCCAAACTTAGACCTTTGTTTAGTTGTGCTTCACTGCGTAAGCAGGCATTACACTGTGGAACCATTCATACACATCCAACCTAAGGCAGTGACGGTAATATAATAGTAATATGTCAAGGGTCTGAGGTGGTCTAACGAATGCCGGCACTATGCTGACATTGAAGGGAAAGTACCCTTTCACACAAAAGCTGGCATTTGCGAATTACCAAAATATTCTCAATTTACTGTTCTGTGTGAAAGGGCTTTTACTGTTCCCATGCAGTTACCAAGGAAACCACTAAAATGCTGCAGTAACTGAAATATACATAATAGCTCGGAATTACTGCAGTAAACTGTATTAGAAACATTTTGATATGATCTCTTATAAACATTCTGTAAGATTTCCTATTTTGTTTTTTGGTTGTAAAAAAGAAAATTTCTATATTCATATTTGAACAGCCATATGGGATTCTGTTAATAGACTTCATATTCTTAAACGGTAAACACCAACTTCAACAGTCATCAGATTTTAATGACATCAAGTTCAAATGAAATAATAACAATGGTGTTCACATTTAATCAGGCAATTAATCAACTCAGTTACAAATAACATCTAAATTGAATCCAATAGGGATTCGAACCAATCACAGTGGCTTATCAGTTGATCTCCGATTCCTTATCTACTGTTGTAAAGGTAATAGTGTTTTGCCTCAGAGTAATTTAAAGGGCCTTCATTTAAAAATACTATTTTGTCAAAAAAATAAAAAATCTAAATTTTACTATATTGTATTAACATGTATAATAGGGATCTGCCATATTTATTATATTGTTTCTGAACATTAAAAAATGAGCAAATTAATGTAAAAAACATGTTGATATTTATAAAAGAACTATATAAATAATGTGCAATAAACAGGTACATTTTAATTTTTGAGGTGAATATTGGAGAGTAAGGAAGGAATGGTAGGGGCGATATCCAGGAATTGGTGAAGCGGGGGGGAGGGGGTGCTTGATGGGTTGGATTTTGACAAACAATAAAAAAAAAATAAGAAAAAAAATATTTTCCCCTATTATCACCACATTGGCATGTCCTTTATAATTTCATGATGCATTTACCTAACTGTATAGTCCTTTTCCTCTGAATTGGGTGTTCATTTCCACTGAAAGGAGGTGCTTGAGGCCCAGATTTTTATATTTCTGTCCTAAATTTATTGTTTTCTGCCTCCAAAGGGGTGTGTTCAAGCACCCTGAGCGCACACCCCCTCCCACTAGAGGGTTCTTTAATGATAAATGAGCCATGATATGGCAAAACCACCAAGTTATAGGAAAACTGAAAATTGAGTTATTGTTAAAACCATATTACACGTTTTGCAAGCTTTATAATGAGGAGTCAATTATCAAAATTGGACATCTATAACTGATGTTATTGGACAAAATAGGCACAAATTTCCTTTGTATTTGTGTAAATTTTCTGGTGTTTATTTGCTTATTTCTCAGTAACTTCCTGTGCGACAACTTGGTGGGTTTGCCATGACTGCCTCAAATGAGTTGTTGGCTTTACAATGTCCAGTTGATAGAAGCACGATAACTCAACTCTTGTACTATCAATCACTTGACTTGCGGTCCATTATGATTTACTTACTCAATCAATTTCATCAGTTCTCCAATAATGATCTGCAACGTTCTTATATTAATTACGATTGCAGGGTTTTCAGGTTTATTAGTTAGATTTCACCGCCAAACGTTAACGTTAACTTTAACCTTAAGCACTTCGAAAAGCTCCGCCTCTTTTGTAAACAAATCGAAATGCACATGCGCAGGACTTGCATAAAACGTTAACGTTCTGCCAAGCACGTTAAATCTAGAAATTACCGTAGTTATTAACGCAACTCCTCCCACTTATGAATAAATTATGATGTCATCCGTTAACGTTAAAGTTAACGTATTTCGGCGAAAAGTACCTATTGATGTTTCAACACCCTTATTTTATCATCTAAAAAATTTGAAAAATTGTCACAGAATTGTGGAAACATGAGATTGATATTGTGCAGCTACAGGAAGCATCTACCAATTTTGTCATCAAATAGTGTGTGGAAAGTCACTTGCTAGTTTTCTGTTTGATGATTTGCAATGGAGTTTTAGCTTCCTGCAAAAAAAAGATGATCTTTGTTAGAAATAATGATTAAAGTTTGTTTAAATCTTATTAAATTTAAAATCTGAAGAAAAAGAAAAAAAAATATTTTAATTAATCTCCTTGTAGCTTGGAAATAATTATTTTATATTTTTTAATTTTTTTTAAATTTTTCATTTCTAATGTTTTGGCCATGCTTAATGTTCTTTTTCACTCATCTCAAAACTTTGTTTAAAAAATAGTTTTCAGACTGTAAGTGGAAAGAAACTACCAGTTGGATGCGACATAATGAAAAATCTTTTATTACATTTTCTATATTTGTTTTTCAGCATCCACGGCAACCTGACATGGAACTAATATCTGAACGGGCGACGCCGTTTCACCATGTGCATTCCATACAGCACAGTCACACGTTGAATCAGTCTACCCCTATGCACGTACTACCCGAGGGTATGATTAGGAACCCAGCGGCCGATGTCTTGCATATGGTAAGGCCTAAAACAAGTACTCGTATCTCGATGAGCTCCGACTCTGTGTCATCCAATTTTTTTTTTAATTTGTTATTTTTTAAAATTCGGCTTGTTTTCCTTTATATTTTTTAAAACACATTTCTGACTGTTCGTTATTTCCTTCTAAACCTTTGTTTTATTTTCAAGCAGTAGTTTGCTGAATGGGTAAAACCTTTTGTCATGAGTAGTTGCATTCAAACAGAGTCCCTTACGGACTACAATTTTTTTCCAAGATTTCGACTTCCTTAATTAATTATAAAACTTGTATTGTCTAGGGTCAGTTTGCTGAGTGGCGATTTACTTAAAACCTGAAATGAAATAATCGGGGGGGTTCAATTCACCTTCGCTACTGTACAAAAACTGTTTTATAATGCGAGCATCACCAAAAAAGATTAATTAATTTATCAGAGCACCCTCAAAGTTGTCCAATTACAACCAAAAAAGATCCATTAGTTTCTTAATCAGTCAGGTAGGTATAAAGCATTAGTTAAAAGTACTTTGCCCTCCCCGTTTGAAATTTGAATATCGGGTCATGTTGAATATCTTTGTGCGTTATATTCAATGTACCAGAGGAACTTGTTTCTAATATTTCAGAGATTAGTCCTAAACCCTTGCGATACGATACGATACGATATGATTTATTCATCATCAACAACATTAGTATTACAATAAAAATTAGTTGATTTGCATGACGAAAAGGAGTCTCAAAAAAACCTAAAAGGTTTGTACAAGTGAAACCCCCGTTACATAATTAGGTTATTTACATTTATAAATAAGGTTTAAAAAATAAATTGTGTTACCGT